>BTPG01000285.1:0-25000 GCA_036245525.1 Semisulcospira habei | reverse complement strand
CCCTTTGATTAAAGGTTAGCTCCCTTCTCTTAGCCTGAGAGCGCAGTGGATCCGTTGGTGCAGTCGGCTACATTTATACCAATCCCTTGCATGAGCTGACCTGCTGAAAGCAAATTTTTTCACTTGCATTACAGAACAGTTGGTAAGCTTTTGATGGTCTTATACTGCAGTTCTCACGATGCACTCTGACAAATACTTGTAGTGCAGATTACCATAAATTTGATTTCTATTCAATCCAGATGAAATTACTATGTGAACAATCAGTGCAGCTTATTCTTGATTATTTTTGCATGAACGTACACTTCACAACAAATCTGCTTCCACAAGTGTTGACTTGATAGAGGTAAACACTTTACAACAAAATGATGACACCAAATACCCACTGAACCACGTAACAGCGCACAACTTTTCGAACAAGTACACGTGTATCAGTTATGAGAAAACCCCTTCAAGTCTCGTCAGCCACCTTGTTCATGCAGCCACCAGCACGATGAACGGTACTGGAGGCTGCGTGTGCCAGGGAGTTAAGGTCACCACATCTGTGACTCTTTGAGAAATGTGCAAAGAATTCACCATGGTAGTGTTTTGATTTGACTTGACTTGCACATAGAACTGTACCCCGACACGTCCACCGTTCTTGAGAATAGCAAAATCACAACACGTAGGAAGCAACAGAGACAGAAATATCCATCTAGCGTGCGGGGTGGATCCCCGCAACCATCCACAAGTTTTCCGATCCATCTGCAAGCTGTAGATTCTCATGGGCCCCCTGCAATCTGCAGGGGCTCATGAGAATCTGTGCCTCTTGCTGGTAGGGCTTACAGTGCGCTTTAGTGGAAGCTCGTGAGGATCTACCCTTCTTGTCGAGAACGTTTTCAGCAAATTCCACTTCACGATGAGCAGTCCCAATAAGTTCAGCGTTTTTGACTGTCCCATGGCACGAAAAGGTCTCCTACCGAGCCACACTCCAATCCAAAGCACACATTTCACAAATGATCCCATTTTTATGAGACTAACCAGTTTCTTGGATGGAACACTATTTTCATCTGTTCCCAAGACAGGAATCACGTGTTTGCGTATCTGCAAAGAGTACAGATTCTCATGAGCTCCTGCAGCTGCAGGGGTGCATGAGAATCTGTATCTTGCTGGAACACCTTGGCTTGATCTGTTCCTCGAGTGAAGTCGGCCATTTGTTAAAGCAACCAATCTGTAAGGCAGCGTAACGACACAACAAAATCCATCCTGTACACAGAATCTATGAACTTGGCCATCATTTCTCCTCTGGAACGAAGATCTCGACCTCAGCTTCCGTATCTTGCGGCTTCTGTTGCTGCTGTTTCATGGCGGCCCTTTTCTCCGCTAACATCTTCTTTCTGGCTTCGTCTCGTGCCTTGGCAGCTGACCGTATCTTTTGTGCGTGCTCTGGTGATGATTCTGGTGTTTCCCGGCCGTTGGGCTTCAGGCCTCGGCGCTTCGAACCTGTCGGCAAAAAGCATCAGTATCTGTTGGGATTTGACAGCGGGCTCACTACTGTGGATCATGGGAGAAAAGATAAAGATGAAAACAATTGAAATCTGAAAACCTCAAAAAAGTCCATAAAATAGCAAGAAGATAGTGATAGACTTTAATAGTTTATGAGTGGTGTCAAAATAGCAAGGTGCAGCATTAAAAACAAGAAAGGCAAAGCCCTTATAACTCACATGTATGACCGATCCACACGTCTGACAATAAGTACCCATGTTTTCTCAAAATGTAATCAGTCTTCACACATCTGTGAAACCCCTGTCCTTGACCTTTGCAATGAGTCGACTAAATTAGGATACATAGGAAGGTCTTATCATCAGCTACCTTTGTGCCAAATTTGATTGAAAAGTACAATTATTGGCATTTTATACACATTTGTCAACCTCTTGTGACCCTTGACCTTTTCCGTGGGGTCATCCAAATTAGTATGATTAGATAGGTTTTACCATCAGGTATCTCTGTAGCAAGTTTGTGTTTGAAGCTGTGAATAGTAATTGAGAATAAACCATTTCTTGTCCAAATATGGCTATTTTTTACCTATTTTCTGAGCTCTTGCGTTCCTTGACCTTTCTGAAGGGTCATCCAAATTAGTATGCATAGATAGGTCTTACCATCATGTACCTCTGTAGCAAGTTTGGGTTTAGTAATTGAGAAAAAAAAATTCTTGTCATAAACTTTTTTACAAATTTCTCTCTATCTCTGTAGCATGTTTGAGTTTGAAGTTGTGAATAGTATTTGAGAATGGCAATTTTGGACCTATTTCTTGAACTCGTGTGATCCTTGGCCTTTCTGAGGGATCAACCAAATTAGTATGCATAGAACGGTCTTACCATCAGGTATCTTTGTACCAAGTTTGGGTTTGAAGATGTGAATAGTATTTGAGAAAAAAAAACATCTTTTGCAAAAATATGGCTATTTTGGACCCATTTTCTGAGCTCTTGTAACCCTTGACCTTTCCGAGGGATCAACCAAATTACTGTGCGTATAAAGGTCTTACCATCAGGTATCTTTGTACCAAGTTTGGGTTTGAAGTTGTGAATATTATTAGAGAAAAATGATGTCCAAAAATAGCTATTTTTGATATATTTCCTGATCCCCTGTGACCTTGACCTGAAATTGGTATGTTTAAAAAGGTCTTGCCACAAAGTATCAAGTTTGAAGACTGTAGCTTGAATAGTCTCCAAGAAAATGCCAATGTTAAAGTTTACCATTGACGGATGGCAGAGGACCACTGGCCCAGAGCATACTCACTTTTGCTTCGCACGCGAGCCCCAAAATGGTAGCAATTAAAATCACCGAGAGCTGAAAGTCCAGTCAGACATGCTGCGACACAGTAGATGATACAGACTGACCGTAACAGCTCAAGGGCTCATGAGGATCCATGCCTCTTGCTGACAACACTTTAAGTTCATGTTCCTAGGACATTTTGGTCTTGAATTAACGAAGATGGCAGAAACCCAGTCTGCGTCAGTTGGCAGTGAACGGGTGAAGCCCCTAAAATCTCACTATTGACTCCCTGCTTGTGTGTAGAACCAGTATGTTTGTGCAAGGATCCAGTATGTTTGTGCAAGGATCCAGTATGAAATCTGCAACATTAACCCATTTATAACCCAAGTCCCTACAGCAGGAGAAGGATCGACCATGACAATTCAAGGGTAGTGCCAGATTAGCTTGGCGCCTTCAGGCGTCAAGCTAATCTGGTACTACCCTTAAATTATCATGGTCAATCCACCTCCTGCAACTGGTACACAGTCGCTAGGCAACACCTCCAAAATTTGAGAAATGGGACATTCGGGCTAAAAAGGTTAAGGACAACTCAAAACTTGGGGGATTTTCACCTCGGGGCTTGATGCATAAACGTCTGCCATATACCATGTACTACCGGTAGGCAATTTTAGCATTTACAGCGTTTCCCTAAGAAATGCTTTAATTGCCTAGTACACAGCCCACTTCAGCATACCTGGAGTGTGTCCGGGCGTAGCGGAGGGCGTACTAGCCTGGGACAGACTGCCGGCTGACTTGGGACTGGAACTGGCTGAACTGCGTCTTGATGGCTGAAACAGACAGAAACTGGTTAGTTGCATAAAATCCATTTTGAATTTTTGTAAACACTAAAAGTAAGGTTATCGTGTTACAGTCTGTACCATGCGATCACAAGTTTGCTTAGAGTGCCGACAGCTTATTCATTGTGCTCACAGTGTTTGTGTGCAAGAACGAGGATACTTTCAGACAATAGGTGTCAATATAAAGATTTGTAAAAGGATGGAGAAAGGAGGAAAAAATTACATTATCTGAATGTAACCCAAAATAATCAGAATTTTATTTGAGCAATTAAAACATATATGAGAACTTGAAATTGAAGTACGTAACAAAATACACAGAAACAATCATTAAAAATAATAATAATACCGGTTATTATATTGGCTCAAAGCGCCGCAAACTGAACCCAACATGCACGCTCATGTGACACACTTGCATTCTCTCCAAAGACAATCACAGCACAAGACAAACACAGGACATTCACGTGGTGTGAAGGGTCAGCTCAGTTATTGAGGTTTCAGAAATTTTGATCACTTGTATTTGCAGGGGTGGGATTCCAGTAACAAAGAAAACGAGGAAAATCGCAAATTCCAGCGGCCCGAAAATCAAACGACGGATGGGGGGGTGGGGGGGGGGGGGGGTATGCGCGTGTCCACCGTTTGCCAAAGTATTGAACAACCGACAGGGGGAGCGAGGCCAAACACCCCCCAAAAAAGGACCTTGTTATGGCACCCCTGATCCGCCCTGTAAAAATGGAATGTGCTTACCAGATCACGGTCAGATGCACACTAAACAGCACTCTGTCTTGAACATTATCCTTTCTCACCGCCATTTTCCACTGCGACCTAAAGCTACCGGAAGTATCGGGCGATAGTGAACCAAACTACATACAAATCCAACCCATTTGAGAATTTTTTTCCCATTTAAGAAGAAATTTTTTTTTTCCGTCTAGACGCGGAAAATAAATATGCTTCAGCGGAATTGTGAAAGAGTTTCCGCGGGAAATCCGCGGAAACATCCCACCCCTGATTTGAAATGTATAAAGTGGCTTGAAACCAGTACCAAAGTGGAGGAGGAGGAAGAGCCGGAGTACCCGGAGAAAGAACCCCAGATGATCAGACTGAATTAACGGTGACACTTATAAGCAGAGAAAGGTCCAACACCGGAACCCGGTATAGAACCTTGCACCTTTAGCAATGGTGGCAAGCGCCTTTACCACTGTGCCACAAATAATCTATTATAATCAGTAAAAAGAAAATAAAGCATGAAATACAATTTTATAAAATACCATTCTGGGAATCTCCTTCCATCCATTTTGACTCATGTGTTCAATCTCAGCGAACATGTCATCCACGTTCTCCACCTGTATCTTGGTCATGTCCCAGAACCCTTGCAGGTCCTCCCACAGTGGCACGCGGTCCTCTGGCTCAGGGTGCTGAAATCCAACGTACCACACTGAGAAAAATGCACAGATCCTCATGAGCCCCTGCAATTGCGGGGGCTCCTGAGGATTGAAGCCACTTGCACATACATGGAAGGACCTTCCATAGTTGCGCATGAGGCATGGATCTTCTGTCCCCCCCCCCCCTCCCCCCCCGGGGTGCTGAAGTCATGTGAGTTGCATTGAGCAAGGGGCATAAATTCTCTTGCGCCCCCGCAATTGCGGGGGCGCAAGAGAATATGTGCCCCTTGCACAAAATCACACAATAATAATAATAACAAAATAATATCCACCAACATGTTGTGCACAATTTACACCTGTGCCTTTCATATATGGCATAATCATACTATATATTTTCCAGCACCAAGTGTTGAATAACCTTTGCTGGCACAGACCCAAAATAGTTGAATCCCATTTGAATTCAGGAAGAAATCTACATGGATACTTAAATTCTTGGGAACTTTCCAGTAAACCTTATTTCGCAACTCGTACTGTGAAACGTCCAACCCCACTGTGCATGCATGCAGCTGATGGAACCGAGAACATTACTTGCAAATGCAAGAACAAGAAGGTTACTTATACTGCAGTGTAACATGCACATCTGAAACGGTGTCATTACCATCAACTTACCATGTGTTGAGAGCAGAGGTCCCGGAATTGCTGAAACTTTTGGCCGATGAGCAAGTTGGACTTCCCAATGGCTGCTCGTAACTTGCCGTTCACTGAAATTCAATCACACCCATGAATAAAAGCTTCAGATAACTTTGAATATAACCATGTCTAATAAATACTGACAGGCAAAATAAATGTGACATTTCTGGTATCATCGGAAACACTAAAGTCTTTCCAATGATTTCAAACTTGTCACATTTCCTTTGCCCGTCAGATATGTGTTTGTTATATAACCAAAGTTTGTAATAAGAGAAGTAAATTATACAGAAAAAGTGTAGTAGGGATTTCTGGAAGAGTGTTATGATTACATATTCAACCTTGCTGCAAGTGACTTGCTGTAAGTGTAACAAATCGGATACAGGTGCCAAACAATCTCCAAGAACACGTTCATTCTAAATTATCCTCCTTGTAATACTTTGATATTTCCAAAGTTTATTGTTGCTACAGCAGAGAGGCCAACCTTATGAGAAATCACCTATCAAAGACCATCATTTAGGTGGCTGTAGCTGTGACTGTGGCTATAGCCACCTAAATGATGGTGTTTCATTACAGGTAACACTTTTTGCCCTTCAAGGCAAATGTCCTTTAAGACCACTTTTACTACAAAAAAAGAAAGACAGGTACCACTGTAAATTCAGAAAAAACAACAACAGAACATATCAGGATGTTCCCAGTTTGGTGTATCATGGTGAATGTGTGAAAGAAAACACCAACCTTCCTCTGGCAAGTCCTGTGACCTCATCATGCCCTCGGCCTGCTTGGCCTGCTGGTTTAGACGGTCCTCCTCCACCGACATAATGTCCAGGAAGTATTCACCATCCTGCGGATATGGACAGTCAGTTTAGACCAAAAGACTGACTAAAAAAACGAAATACCGCCGGATCTGAACAACCACATTTATGAGTGATCACTTGCCATTCCCGTGTTTAACCCCATGGCCACATTTCTCAATGGAGATGCCATCTAACCACTAAGTAGCAGTAGCAGGAGAATCACATTGCTCGACCAAGATAATTGAAGGGTAGTGACAGATTAGCTTGGCGCCTGATGGCGCCAAGCTAATCTGGCACTACTCTTCAATGATCATGGTCAATCCATCTCCTGCCATATTGTGTGAGAGCTAAATGGGTAAAAGACCATCATTTAGACCAAGAGAGGAAGCAGACCTTGTTTGAACATGCACCTGTCACTAAAGACCATCATTTAGCATTGTCAAACCACGTGCAAAAATGTGTGTTGTTGCATAAATTCAGACTAATGATGCACAGTATATTACAAAGTGATCTTCATACATTCAGCTACAGAGAGGCAAGGGACATGCTTGCAAGTATTTGCAACTTTACCTTTGTATAATTAACCAAATGGTTAAAAGCTAGTGATCTAAAGTTCGGTGCACTATCCTTTATGAAATTTAACTCTCAGTGGAAATGGTTTTCGGCTTTTTTTCTGTTTGTACCTTTTTAGGAAGAGAGGAAGGCTGCTAACAGTGGGCAGATGCATAGCAGCTTTTCTCTCTTCCTAACACAGTGCACGCCCTGATGATCCGGTATGAGTAGAAGTAAACCACCTACCTTGACAGCATCACCTGTAGGGTACAACCCAGCAGCCTGCGAACTGTGACCGTTCAATGCAGGTGCAAGTCGTGACTGTCCGTTACTCAAAGCGCTGGCCATGACTGTGGCCCCACTCGGGCTGCCTCCCCCTAGGCCCAACCCTGGTGATCTAAGCCCCAAGTCGTCTGGGCTCCTCAGCGAGGGCATGGTGGGGTCAGGGGAGCTGAGGTCCGAGCGGAGAGAAGAAGTGCTGGAGAATGGAGACCGTGAAGGGATGCTCTTGTAGCTGGAGTACCGACTGTACTTGCCATAGCCGCTGACCGCACAGCTCAACTTGAGGTAGGAAGGTTTGCGTGACGGGTCACCAACACCACCCATCCCTGTAGGTGACAGAGGGGAGAGTGGGGAGCCATACTCCTTGTTCAGACGGGCAACAGAGTCAAGAAGTTCCTGCCCGAGGACCAGCGCGTCTTTCTGTCTGCGGGGGGTGCGGGCTGTTTCGGCGGTGGTTGAGGCCGAGTCTAGTGGTGGCTGGCTGTCAGTAGAGCCAAGGATGGACTGGTTGAGCACAGCCTTCTTCGAGAGGGTGGATCCGGCTGACTGGCTGTTGCCGCTCAGCAGGGACGGCTCACTCGCTGCAACAGACACAGAGTAACGTACAGTTATTTGATCACATACAAATGGTAGAAGTGTACACTAGAGGGAATAATGAAAACAAAAAGGGAGTCGAAAGTTAACCCTTTTCATCCTGAGAACACAATTGCAAGAAATAAATTTGACTACTATAGTTCAAGGGTGGTGCCAGAATCGCTAGGCGCCTCAGGCGCCAAGCAATTCTGGCACCACCCTTGAACTAAAATGGTTGATCAATCTCCTAATCTGTAATGTAGCCTTCATAGGACATTAAACAATTAAACCATTAAACCAGAGTTAAACCATCAAGGAACAACAAGATAGATGTACACCAAAGTTAGGCTCATGATAGTGTGGTGCCAGAATAGTTTGGTGCCACTTGAAACTATTCTTGCACTCGAACTATCATGGCTGATCTGTCGACAGCTTGGTGTGTTAACATCAGGAACGCACAATGGAAACGGCAACGACACACGCCTGCATATATATACTAAGCACACAATATAAACCATTATTGCTGTCATTTTTCTTGCTCCATAAATAATGTCAGGAAAGTACTGAGCTGCTATAGGCAATAACAGCAAGTCTTGCGGCCATCACCGTAGGAAACCGCTAACCAGAATCTGTCTTTCTTTGTTTCCAAAGAGGAAGAAACATGAAGAAAAACGTGTTGAAACACTACTTTGCTACTATCTTAAATCTATTGCCAGGCGAGCGTGTCCTCTCAAGATGGCGGCGCAGCAGACGACGCTCCCTAGCAACACGGGGAACTTCCCGAGCCCTATAAAGAAACACAGGATGATGTATATTTACAATGAAGCACAGTGCCAGTTGTCAGGTCAAACTCAAACGCCCAGTTTGAAATCCCTTGAGACAAAGGAAGCAAAAATAACCACTAAAAACTTCAACCTGCCCCAAAAAGTACCGGTGGAAAAGAACAGCTGATACCGACGCACCCAGACCCTAAATCTAGTAACAGTGAAACCAGACGCACCCAAAAACTACCGGTAACACGCACACACACGCGCTCTCTCCTCGCGCACGTGCACAGTGTTACACATCCGCTGGAAACACAGAACATGACGCGCCCACATAATGCCTTCCTGAGTCTCAATAGTCATATGTTTAGGTCTGTGCTCCTCATCTGGGGTTCACAGATTTGATGGCACCGAGGATGCAGAAAATCCGACACCTCAAAGCGCAACTATTTTGAGCATCCACAAGAGGTATGGATCCTCAAGAGCCCCCGCAATTGATCTATACCTCTTGCCAGCCCTATGGCATCTGTATTTCTCAGTTTTGGATGAAATTTTAGGGGAATCGGGCAGGCAACAAAGCGTGTGCCCTTGTACACATCTTTGCGCATGTCAGGCTCACAGCCGGCACCCTTTCTGACAACCAAACAATGAACAACGCTGCACAATTATTGCAAAATAAAAAAGGATGGGCTGGGAGTGAAAGAAAGGCAGGATGGCTCGAGACCCCCCCCCCCCCCCCCCCCCCCCCCAGCAAGGATGGCAAGCCCCCCCCCCCCCCCCCCATTTCCCTCCATCCATTCACACACACCTCCATCCATTCACACACACACCGTGATTTGTTCAGGATTACCGCTGAAAAGAAGTACTCAGGACGTGAAAAGTTGCACCCCACTGTTTGTGTCAGAGTGACCTTAGCGGGGGAAAAAAACATGGCGACATCTGGGGTCACTCGTCTGCATTTAAAAGTGCTGGGATACGACCCGTTTGGTGTGCTAATACGTCAACAAATAAAAAATAATTTTAGATTCTTTTTGTTATTATGCTTTTATGGACGGGGCAACAACTCATATTCTTTCAGCAAATTCAATGCTGCACAATGCAAACATCACATTTTCCTTCCTACCTAGACAGTGCGGCAAAGACCAACCAGGAGCAGATTTTTTTTCTGGATCCTCCGACGAATTTAGCATCAGTCCCACACACAAAAAAAGTCCAGTCACTGATCTCTTTTCAACGTTGGGTAGTTGGTTATACGTTGCGTACGCTGGGTATTTATCAAGAAACAAAGACCTCCCAGAAGTGAACAAAGCCAGAAAACACACCAGAATTTCAAGACATAATGATGAGGCAGACAGCACGTTTCAAATCCGATAAACTTCCCCTCGCTTGAGTCACAGCGTTGTGATAAACTGGTCTGACCCCAACAAAATGGGCACACTCTCTCGAAACCCTGCAGAGGAACGGGTCATGAAACTCTGTGCCTCCTGATGGGGCTCATGAAAAGCTCTGATGCAGACGACGCGGGATCGACTGATCCCATAGCAAGAGGCACACATTCTCATGAGCCCTTGCAAATGGACGAGGCCTATGAGAATCTGTGCCTCCGTCAGTTTGGAAAAGTTCAGCTGAGGAACCCGCGACAGACTACATGTCTATTCTACTGTACATACGCAAAGCAGCGTACGCGGAAATAGCTAGTTATTCTCGAAGCAAGGCGTGAATCAGGATGTGTCAAAACTAGTCAGGAAGTGTAGTGTGCCATTTCCTAGTTTCATTACCACGGGGCACAGAAGATAGGGCAAGATTAGCCCTCTGACTGTCGGTTGCAGTTTTAGTCGCGATGATTCCTTACAGGCAATTCCCTTACCAACAGCCAAAGGGTTAACATAATCATTGTCTCACTGAACGTGCAATTAGAGCAAGACCGGGAAATGCAATTTGTCTAAAAATGCAGCGGCAGCAGTAATTAATAACCATAATACGTCCTGCACAGGCACAACATCCAACACTGCCGCTGTGCATCGTAGGATACACGTAGCAATGTCGTGAACGCAAATTTATCTGCCTCGCGTTAACTCCAAATGACTTGAAGAATAAAACTTGTACATTGGGACCAACGAAAACGAATAGAAACAAGACTCAAAGAACAAAAACCTATTTTACTCATTATCTCCTGAGGATGAAATGTTTGATAAATAATTTGAGGTCTGTCACAGTGCTGGAAACAGATCGACCGTGATAGTTCAAGGGTGGTGTCAAAATAGCTTGGCGCCTGTAGGCGCCAAGCTATTCTGACACCACCCTTGAACTATCACGGTCGATCCACACCCTGCAAGGCCGGTCCGTGCAGCGAACCCCTACGACCAATAACGTATTTGTTTTCATTACTCCACTATTTTCGTAAAAGAAATCAAGAAGACATCTTGCGACCTGGATCACGCCAGACATGACTGACGTCAAAGGAATACACCTAAATTGACTGGTCGTGTGACGTAGGGAGAAAAACAAATAATATTGTTTTCCTCTCTACGTCACACGACCAGCCACTTTAGCGCAAACCGTACCATGTGACCGTGATATAAAAACCGCTGTAGCGAAAAATGGCGGACGTTTTGTGGCCCTCTCGATGACGCATCTTGGATGCTAGTTTTGTTCTATAAAAGATCACCAAAACGTTCTAAAATAAAAAGTTGCATAGTGTTGTTCAAAACAACAAGCACTCAGTACTGGAGACGGCAACGTCATGAAATATTTTAAATTACGTCACCAGTCTATTATGTACAAATGTATATTCCTTTAACGTCAGTCATGTCTGGCGTGATCCAGGTCGGAAGATGTCTGCTTGATTTCTTTTACGAAAATAGTGGAGGAATGAAAACAAATACGTTATTGGTCGGAGGGGTTCGCTGCACGGACCCTTCTACTAGTTGTAGGCCTTCGGAAGGTCAAAGGAATCATTGTACCCCTCAGGCCTTCGGGGTACAATGATTCCTTTGACCTCCAGAAGGCCTACAAAGGTCCGTGTAGCGAACCTCTCAGACCAATAACTCATATTGTTTCAGTTCCTCCCTACGTCACACGATCAGTCACTTTAGCGCAAACCGTACCATGTGACCGTGATATAAAAACCCTTGTAGCGAAAAATGGCGGAGGTTTTGTAGCCCTCTCGATGACGCATCTTTGATGCCAGTTTTGTTCTATAAAAGATCGCCAAACGTTCTAAGTACAAAGTTACTTAGTGTTGTTCGAAACAATAAGCACACTCAGTACTGGAGAAGGCAACGTCATGACATATTTTAAATTACGTCATAAGTCTATTATGTATAAAGGTGTATTACTTTGACGTCAGTCATGTCTGGCGTGATCCAGGTCGCAAGATGTCTTCTTGATTTCTTTTACGAAAATAGTGGAGGAATGAAAACAAATACGTTATTGGTCGGAGGGGTTCGCTGCACGGACCCTTCGGCCTTCGGGGTACAATGATTCCTTTGACCTCCCTCGGGTCTACAAAGGTCCGTGTAGCGAACCCTTCTGACCAATAACTTATATTAGTACATTGTATATTACAATACGATATCATACATTGCTGTGTTGTCGGATTTCCGACCCAAAAATAAAGAGTTACAACACTTACACGTTTCCAGTCATCAGCTTCATTTCTCTACCCCTCTCGCTTCTCAAGCTGAAAACCCTTACCTACAAATCAACTCCATTAACCTGCAAAGATATAACCGGGCCGAAATCCTCTGTACAGTTTTATCACAGTACATAGTTATTTCCCCTCCTCTGCATCTGTTTCTTTCGCTACACCTTATCTTCCTGGCAACCACGGCGTGATGCAAGTTTTTCTTTTTTCTTTCTTTCTTTTTTTTTTTTTTTTTTTTTTTTTGTAGCTGGGGAAAACCTCCTTTTCCTCACATCAGATTTGGATACACCGAGTCGAAAATAACTCTACACACTGACACGCCTGCAACGCTGTATAGTGAATACAGAACAGAACAGTGCGTCACTTTGGCGGTTAACTTTTTTCTTTGACGGTGAATAGTTTAACTCTTTGCGTATCAGTAGCGGGTTTTGTCGCGATGATTCCTACAGGAATCATCGCGACAAAAACCGCTACTGACACGCAAAGGGTTAACACGTTCGAGACGTGCCGCATCCAGATACGCGACATAGAGCCGCGTATCCGAATGCAGCGCGTCTGGAATGTGTTTGGACGTAAGTTCAAGAAGTCAGTTTTACTTTCACCGGCTATGACGCATTCACTCATAGGTCCCTAGCAAAGGCGCATATTGAGATGGATCGACCATGACGATTCACGCTCACTGCCAAATATAGCCACTGTCTTGCGCGACTGATCGATCGTGATGCCAGCTCAAGAACAAAGGCAGATTTAATTAGCTTGGTCAGCATTCACTGGAGGCTGCGTTCTGACTAACTCCGCTACTGAATACATGTCTACAACAGAGAAAGTGAACCAAATCAAGCATACTCACTTGAGCAAAGTGTACATAGCACTTGCTGCACAGTGCAACTATCCCACGGCTATCATCACAAATGTTATTACGTCACCCGCCACGACAGCTGGCTGAACATTCATTCCCACCGCAAACTTTAAAACTTTGCTTAATGTGGCCGCCGCCCCACGCCTTCAATGACTGTTCTCGCGACTTAACTTTCACAGCCTGGGCAGAAAACGCTGACTTTTACAAAGTCTGAAACATCAGAAACTAACACACGTTAACTGCGTCACTTTGCGTTCACGTCTGCCTTCAGTTCCTTGACAAGTGCGTGCTTCTTCCTCCTTCGTTCGAGAAAGTGCCGCATACGGATAGGCGGCGAACCGATGCGTATTCGTACGCGGCACTTCTCGTACGAGTTCAACTTAAGATGCAAGCCTATTCCACTGCAGTGCCAGCTCAGTTTACCCGCACATCACTAGACGCCTCGGAAACAGGCAGGCGCCAGACTTTTCTGGCAACCCCTTGACTGAATGATCATGCTCGGCATGTCTTAATTAAGCTTAGTCCTGCGCCAGCCACTAAGCAAGGGGCTCCGCTGAGCGGAGCCCCTTGCTTAGTGACTGGCGCAGGACTAAACTCACTCATGCGTAATCCCACAACTTTCTTCATAATTTTCATACGATAACTCTCAATTTAGAATTTCAAAGTGTGGACACGGCTGGGTATCATACACAATTTGCGTCTTTCAGTTCCAGGCTGGAGAGGAGAAGAGAAAGCAAAGGAACCTGGAATACTTACGTGGTACACACAATTACAGGAGAGGCGCAATAGCCTTCATAATCCACTCCAGGCTGAGTGGAAACACGCGCAAACCATAAAGCAAGGAAACACCCCCGGAAAACTGCAGATGTGTCACTTGTAGTGTGCAACTGCTAGCTGTTATTACAGAGAAGGGGGGGGGGGGGGGTGGAGAGAGAGAGAGTGGGGGGGGGGGGGGCGAGCGAGAGAAAGGGGAGAGAGAGGGATGATGATGATGATGAAACTACATTGATCAACGGTAACCCGTTTTGACAGAAACGAGAGAGAGAGAGAGAGAGAGGGGGGGGGGGCGGGCTGGCGGGCGGGGGAGAGGGGGGAGAGAGAGAGAGAGAGAGAGAGAGAGAGAGAGAGAGAGAGAGAGAGAGAGGGAGATGCACAGAATGACAACAAAGACAATATCTCGTCTTTCATGACGGTGACGCGAAAAACCGAATGTTACGCGTTATCATAATGGAAGAAATCAAGGGACTATATGCGCGCGAGCGTGTGACTGTGAGTGCGTGAACATGCAAAAGGACACACCAAAGGCGTCAACCCTGACGAGCCATAGGTCAAACAAACGTGTGCACAGTGTTCGGTGTCTCAGGCTCAAACACGGGCGCGCTGGATCAATGTCAGACCCATCTTGATATTACACGGTACACAGTTAGCCTTCATCAGCAAGAGGCACTGATTCTCATGAGCCCCTGCAGCTGGAAGGACGCGTGAGAATCTATGCCTCTTGCGGACCCTGTGAGCTTAGTCCTGCGCCAGCCACTAAGCAAGGTGCTCCGCTAAAGGCTAGCGCAAGACTAAGCTCATTCGTGCAACTGGCCCCCGTTTCCTTGCACCTTACATGTTACGTGAAACTTCCATTGTAGACTCTCTCCCACACATTGTATACATGTCTCCCACTCCCTCAACGCAAAAACTTCCCCTTGTAAACAACTGCAGCTCAGTAACGGGTCACGCCGTAAGAAATGCAGCCCAAAACAAACTTGCTTACTCCCCAAAATACAGCCGTGAGCAAACTCGCCAGCAGACATTTGCTGGCAACATAGTGACCTAGAAACTGACCTTTGTATGCGCGCCAGACAAAAACCTGTGTACTGTGTGCAATGGAGTTTTAGAAAAAACAAACAACAAAAAACAGTGAGCAGATTGTAAGCTGTTCTTAACACGTGTCCAGTAACATGCGTAATACTCTTAATAAAGACATGGAAATATAAACACCATCAATGCAGTCACCGGGAGGGAAAAACAAGCATGGCCAAAATAATGGCAAATGATCGGGTCGCAACACAGGCACGGGGTGAGGGTTGCGCCTTCGGTCACCTCCTAACACGGGGTAGTATACTGACGAGCAAAAGATATGCGACATTTTTGGAACCATCGGAAACACCTTAGTGTTTCCGATGGTTCCACAAATGTCGCATTTCTTTTGTTCGTCAGTATAGTAACAAGAGAAAAGACAGGTCGTGTCTGAGAAACCAGCATGCTGTCGCGCGACCCGACCGCATGCTTGATTCTCAGACATGACCTACCTTTTCTCTACTGACTACTTCCCGTGTCAGGAGGTGACCGATGATGTAGCGACCATTTCGACATGCGCGTTATGCCTTGTGTTCATAGTGGGCTGGCTATTTGATGGCCTGGCAACTTGTCGCCATTTGGAAACATGGCATCTTTACTGCTTGTTTACACGTATGTCCTGCGCTGAGGGCTTTCCCCGGGGCATGATACTACACTGTCGGAATCACCTGATGCGCTACATGCACCGTTAGTTCTAGTTCAGAGGATTATACATCTTGAGAGTTGATTGTTTCTGCTAACGAAACGCGTTTATTCGCGAGTTTTGATTGTTTCTGCCAACAAAACTCGTTCATTTTACGGTGTGAAGTTTATACCGAAGTCTGGGTCTTGTGTATTGCTGCCACTCAGGCGTGACTGGGCGGTTATCTTGGGGAAATGCGGGGAAAATGTTGAAGTCCAGCGATCCATCAAGATCAACAACAGTACACGGTTGACATACAGTTTACCTTTAGTACGCCTCCCATTGTGCCGTGGCTCTACAGCCCACTTATATTTAGTCCTGACAAACCGCAGCAGTTCAAGGGTGGTGCCGGAGTAGCCTGGCGCCAAGCTAATCCGGCAACACCCTTGAACTGCCACGGTCAATCATCTCCTGCGTCAAGCAATCTCAAGAGCATGCTTCGTACATCAATTTACTTTCTAACTCCGTTGCTGACAGAGGGTTAAGCGAAAAGATAATGTGGTGCTACCCTTGAAATTTATGAGTGGGTGATCATCTACTGCCCTCGGTAGACAGTCTCCTGGGAATACACGTACTCGCTCATGCCCAACCCTGGAAGACGTGGTCATAGTCCTCAAGTGAAGGAGGCGTGCCGTGACCAAGTACGCCAGGCTGGCGCGTTACGAATTAGACGGATGGCTAGCGTGCTTCTTCGTAATAAATGTACTGGGTGCACGACAGATGGTCCTCATTTCTTGGTCACAGGATCGGTAGCGCTCTCTCTCTCTCTCTCTCTATGTCTCTCTCTCTCTCTCTCTCTCTCGAGAGAGAGAGAGAGAGAGAGAGAGAGAGAGAAAGCGAGCGAGAGAGTCTGTGTGTGCAAACGCTCGCACTACAGACGAGTAAATTCCTAAATGAACAAATTCATGAGGTTTCATCCAACAACAACAACAACAAAAAAGTCGCTAATCAAGACCTGGCAAGTGAATATACCTCAATATTCGTCTTGTTCATACATTATTCTTAGCACTAACCTGACAGCACCTTTGTAATAATAATTATATAAAAAAAAAGTAACTCAAACTCAAACTTGTACGATTTTATTATTAGAGAAAACGCCGGCTAGAGCATGCAAAACACTGCAGTTAAATGTGCCTTTATACAGACCGTTCCTTGTTAATATTTTCACCACTGAGTCTGAGAACACCTCACAAATACTAAAGTAATAACAATTATTAACTTTGTATCCACCATTTCTCATATATTTATTCTTAAACACTAAGCCTGGGAATACCTCTGAAAGACGTTCTCAACAGCGATTCCTCGGAGATTTGTGTACACGGACCTGTCTACATTTCACCCCACAAAGCGGTGGGCGGGTGTGCATACATAATACGCAAAGCGAGGATTATCACTTCCCTCTCGGCCCCGAAATAGGATCCATTGAAGGGTGCTCCCAAAAAAAACTGGGAGTCGCATGAATGGGAGGGCCAAATACCGGGATATTCTTGTGACGTCCGAGTTCAGCGTACTCGCTTGGTGGAACTCTGTCATCATAGGCAAAGCCGGTGCGCACAATTCATTTTCCGCCTGTGGCGTGTGTAAATATGCAAACTGTGTCAACAAAAGGTTACCTATATAATATTCCCAATCTCCTTCTAAATTCACTTAACAAGAGGCATAGATCCTCATGAGCCCTCGCAGCTGCGGGGGCTCATGAGGATGAACGCCTCTTGAAGTGGGATCACTAAACATTTTCCTGGATATACGCACCCTATTTACATACGCCACGTCAGTGAACACAGTACTTTTACAATATTTTGCGCATACACTGAATAAGCGCCCACATACAGCGCTGACACGACTATTTATTTCGCGCGGAGATCTACCAGAGTGTGACTGTGGGAACCAGGCGGAACGACTAACCTCTGTAAGAAAGATTATATCTCGGGCATACTATAGAAGGATTTTGGCCGATGATTCAACCGGTTGGTGGGTAGGTAGACGCACTGACTGAAGAAACAATACAGTGACAAACCTGTATAGTCCGGAATACGCTCGGTACACCTGCCTCCCCGGGGCATGAATAAACATTTAATAAATAATAAATAAATCAGCGCATTAAATAGGCGCTTTATCCCAACTGAAAATCGGCTAAAAGCGCCGCCGCGAACTGAACCCAAAAGCTCACACGAATCACGTGCATTCAGTCACACACTGCACATAAACACAGAACATTCACGTGGTGCTAATGGCAAGCTCAAGCGAGCTACTGAAGTTTTGGAAATTCAAATCGTTTGTATTTGAAATGTGATTAAATGAGCTGAAATTGATACCAAAGTCGTGGGCGAGGAGTACCCGGAGAAAGAACCCCCGACGGTCCGCCCGAATTAACGGTGACACTAGAGGAAAAAAGTCCGACGCCGGAACCGGGTATCGAACCTCGCATTGGTGGCAGACGCTTTACCGCTGCGCCACGGACCACCCCATTTATGCACATCAGCCTTATTGTAAATGCATTTACTGTAGGCACCGGCACATATTCACATAGATCTGTTTCAGCATAAAAAATACTATTTACATTACAACACCGTCATTGTATTGTGTTGCGGCGAAATATACGAGTCACGCCTCTGAGTTAGCTAGTCTGCGATTTTGGACCTTACTGCTTCCGGCGGCCAGATGCATGAGTGAGCTTAGCCCTGCTCCAGCCACTACACCTTGCTTAGTGGCTGGCGCAGGGTTATGCTCGTTCGTGCAACTGGCCCCACCACACATAAAATGACAAGAATGTTGGAATCAATAACGATAAGGGAACAGAGGGGATAGGTTTGTGGGCAGCAAACGGAAAGAATGCTGCGATCGATACGACTTTGGCAGATGCCTCTAATCCGAGCACACACTTCCTACAACTAAAATCGACTGCCAACTATGTGAAAGGGAACAAAACTCGATCTCCACTCCCACCCCTTCATTTTTAAGCACGTTCTGACTATTCCACTCACTTAAACAAACCTCCTCCACCTAATCTCACAACAGCCAGCCGAGTGAAAGGAAATATCAAATCGGCTCGATCAAACGCAAACGTCCTACAACTAACTTCAGCTGCCGAGGGAAAGGAAAAATCAAATCTCAAAAGTGCCCCCCTCCCCACATTCCCTGAGGGAGGAATGTGTGACAATGATCGGGCAGACGGCAAACCTATTTACAAAGCAACTTATGCTCTGACTCACTTCAGCGCAATCAATACCATCCCGACATCGATACCGGTATTATGCGCTTTGGCCGACAATGGGAATACACTCAGCAGATACATTCTGATGACTAATGTGTATTCTGCTGGTAGCGTCTGGCTCAAGGGTAGTGCTTAATTCGTTTGGCGCCTGGACAGGACTTAGAAAGAACGCATGTTGTTTTGATGGCTCGATGCTGGCGGAACCATTTTAGCCCTTTGGGTGTCGGTTGTAGTTTTAGACGCGATGATTTCTGCAGGAATAACAACACCCTGACATCCTGCATGAATAACAACACCCTGACATCCTGCAGGAACTATCACGACTAAAACCGCTACCGACACGCGAAGGGTTAACTCATTCTACCCCAGATACACCACAGGAAGATAAGGATCGACCATGATAGTTCAAGGGTGATGCCAGAATAGCTTGGCGCCTATGGGCGCCAAGCTATTCTGGTATCACCCTTGAACTATCATGGTCGATCTGTGTCCTGCACTGCAATGCAGTCTTCAGAGGACAACGGCAAAATTTAATGATTTCGGTGTTGGGGTAGAATGAGTTAAACACACACACACACACACACACACACACACACACACACACACACGCAGCAAGACAGTGCAAGAAAGAGAGAGTTGCAATAGCAGTAATACACGTTAATTCTACAACCTTAATGAACTCTAAACACATAACCTCAGCGTGATTACAACCAAAACACGTCTCAACATTCTTACCCATGTTTTTCACCATCTCCAGCGTTACGACCGGTGCTAGAGTCATTTACTCCACTAGTGATGTAGCGAGTCTCCCAATCACAACTTGTCCGTATCAACAAAACTACGTGGTCACAGCCGGCTCTGTTCGCGAATAAAATTCCCAGCCGGCGACAAAAACACTCAAGTGTCCTCTATTCGGCCTCTGTCTATAAGCACACACGGCACGTCCCTCTGACAGGCTCCTGCCAAGTGAGTCCTCCTCCTGAATGTCCCCCGTGTACAATTTATGCTGATAGGTTATGTTGTATAGCGTAACTGACGACTAACACTCGCCGGAGCTAGGGTTCTCAAAATTCCGGCGTAATTCTCTTACAGTGTAATTCTCGTATAGTTCGTTCTTCAAGTATAGACTTATTTTCATCGACGACAAACACTCTGATTCGTGTGTGCTGTTTCTGACAGTTCAAAGGCAGTGCTCATAGTCCACTACAGCAAGTCTTGTTCTGACTATAATGCTCAACTTTGAAGTCTTCTCTGCCACAAGTGATAGTTTCTGAAAACTCCGCTGTAGTTCGAACAATGTACTTTTTCAGTGCAGTTCTAACCTTCACTTTGACAATTGTCCCTCAATCCCTGTCTAGCACCGTTCTACAGCCAGGAGTGCTGGCCTTCTGACAGCTTGTGTGGGCAGCAAATGCAGGTTCAACTACAAAGGTCTTCATAACACAGCCAGCTACAGACACACACACGCGACCGGCGATTGACCACAGCTGGGTTGCACTAGAGAGAGAGAACGTGAGAGTTGTAGAGCTAGCCCTTACACTTCAGAGCCAAAAGACTACCTCATATTGCAGAATTTAATCAGCTGTGCGCTGAATTTCTTCAAGTCTATGGGTGGACGAGATTCAAACATGATAGCCCATGGGCCGTGACTGAATTGTATGCGAGTCCATGAAAGAGATTTGACCAAGACTGCCCAAGGGTGGTGCCTGATTCGCTTGGCGCTTGGAAGGCGCCAAGCGAATCAGGTACTACCCTTGGGCAGTCTTTGGTCAGCCGGTACGCCTTCAAGATCATGTGATAAGCACTGCATACAAATGCGTGGGTTGGTTTTGTCCATTACATCTAAAGGGCCATGACTGCGTCAAGCTCATACGGGCACGACCCCTGAACTGTCATGGGTGGCAATCGCTGCCGCAGATGGCGCCGACAGTGGAAGGGCCGACTGGGGTGTTTCGCTGACTGTGCTGGCTTAATTCACTAACGGGCCCGACCTGTCTTGTTGAATTTTCACCTCACCGCTTCGGTCAGGGCAAGCAGAATTAGTGGTCGATCAGTCGGACGAGAGCTACGCTTGTTGATACTGGCCTAATAGCTAGGTTACCGCTTGATAGCCTAGTTTAGTCGGTTGGGTTGTTTCATGGCCCTAAAATGTTGATTACTACTAGTAGTAGATATAGCCGAGTCAAGTCGATAGCATAGTGGCTAGGTTGTCTACTTAGTTCACAAAAATACAGTCTCGGTTCTGGTCAGCAGATTCGGACAACTGCGGGTTCTAGCCCAATACAAACACTAGCACAGTGTACACACATTGATTGGGTTCAGCTGTTCGGTTCAATTAGTTTGGTGTCATGGTAGATCGTTCTCGTGTTTTGATGGCAGCGTTTCACTCAGCTTGCTCAGTTAATTCAGTTAACTCATTCTACCCCAGACGCACCACAGCAAGATAAAGATCGACCATGATAGTTCAAGGGTGATGCCAGAATAGCTTGGCGCCCATGGGCGCCAAGCTATTCTGGCATCACCCTTGAACTATCATGGTCGATCTGTGTCCTGCACTGCAATGCACTCTTCAGAGGACAACGGCAACATTTGGAGATTTCGGTGATGGGATAGAATGAGTTAAATCAGCCTTGACTGATTAGAACGGTCTATAATTAATATTCCTATGACGAAGCTAAGTTTCAATTTGTTTAGTCTAATCGGTGCTTTTCGCGCCAGGGACCTGGTCGGTCAGCTTGGCAGATCAGATTTCAGCGTTGGTTGATCAGCCTGGAATCCTAGACTGGTCAGCCAGCCATTACTATTGGCTTATACTGTATGAGTACGCTGCTATCAGCTTGGAGTCCCTCCTAATCAATGGTCAATCAGCAATGGTACACAGGCCTTCACTGCGCCGGTAATCAATCAGAATTTAGACCACCCGCAGACACGAACCAGAACCACCACATATCAGCGAGCGTGTTGTGGCGAGTTTGCTGGTATCGATAATCCAACAAGCTAAAGTTCATCGGCCGGCCGAGGTTGGCAGCGGCCAGCCCGCGCACATGTCAGCGGCCAACAACCCATCTCCTGTCCAGACACGGTCTGTCCTGCACAGATTACCCCCGCCAAAATTCTCACCCCTCAAAGAGTTTTCTCTGATTTCACACCAAGATTGGCGCTAAATTTCGAGGATTCAAAGGCCGGTGAGTCCGCAAGAGGTATAGATTCTCATGAGCCCCTGCAGGCTTATGAAAATCTGTCTTACAGACGGTCAGGTCTATGGCACTGAATGCTAGAGCCCAGCACAATGAACGAACTACACAATGGCCTCGTCAGCAATTCGTGGAGGCACAGTTTGTAGAGTGACAGATTTGCTGCCTGGGTGTAAAAGCTGTGCATACAGTTGAACAGATTTGATCTGCCGTGGCTGGGATTTGCAATGCCTGTTCAATCAGTCTTCTCGATTTCACACAAACACACGCACAATGCATCGTCAGCGCAATGAATGCATTCACAAATGTTTCGTTCTGCAATCACAGTTTCTAACTGATCTACCAAGACAAGATACTTAAGTCTGTCTACCTTATCTGTTTTCTCATACGCAAGACTAGTGTGGTCTTTCTTACAAAGATGAATTAAATAAACGAGCCACACAAGGTTCGTTGGGCGCATATTTTGTACAGTTTTGCAAACGCAGCAATCTGTCAAACTGATCTACTATACTTCAATCTGCGTATTTCACACACAATACGACTACGAACATCACCTTAGACACTTTCAGTTTTACAATGAATGGCCCACACAAGTCAATATTGTGATCGATACCAGGACAGTTCGTCATTTGGGTTTGGCCAACAATGCAATGGACCTGTGACCCACGAAGTTTGCGGGCCTCGTGACTGCCAGCGGTGCGAATAACGTATTACCAAGTGTATCAAGCTGCTGACGCATGACAAATGAATCTCGCACCATCTAGGAAACCAGCCGACATAACACTCGGTATTTCCTGTGTGAATTTTATACAAGTTTCCGTGTTTCGGCCACTCACTGTCTCAGTATCCGTGTCAAATCCACTTATACACAGTGTTATATTCCATCAGATACAATACTGTCGTCTGCTATCTATATGTCGTCTGCTAAGGCTGACAGGGTTACTTCGTATACAACCGTAAACAATCTGCAACTGAGATTCTCATGAGCCCCTGCAGTCGCAGGGGCTCGTGAGAATCTCTACCTCTTGCCAGGTGGGATCGGCCATATTTTCTTGCAAAGCATCCTCTTGATGACTAATTCGTCCAGGTTTATTCCCGAGACTGTGTGGGTGCGTATGACGCGCCTACTCAAACGCCTTTGTATCGCAAAGACAGGGCGATTCTAAATAAAGAGGCCGCTTGCGGTTAGAGAAGTGAGGCACGACTAAACTGTTTACCTACGCAAGAACACATAAGTCCCCCTGCAAAAATATTTCAAAATTAACTCTTTTATGCAGCCACAGATCGCGTAAACAGAAAACAGTGTCTGCCGGCACTAGGGGTCAAGATGCTAAAAATTCAGGCTAAATCAAGCACTGATAATATATAACACCAAACGAGCGCTTGAACGAGGTTTCCATACACTTCATACGTGCAGCACTTTCACTAGCCCGTCCTCTCATCTGAGCTTGTCGAATTCCACCGTTGTTACTATCGTCTGCTGGCAAACAGGTTCCACTGAGGTGACCAACGTTGCCCTCTGCTTGTGTGTAGTCGATGAACAACAGAGTCCTTTGCATGACGTGCGGCCAAGTTAGCATACACTGTTTCACACACCGACGCACGCATGGGCGAACACACTGGTAGTATATTTCTACACACACAGGATTGGCTGCAATACGGCCAAGTGTGTGCATACAGCTGTCAAACCTGTGGCTGCCCGCAGGCCACCAATAAATGGAGCGCAACAAACCTGGTCTGGACGTTGTACGCGGACTCGGCGCGCTGCCGCCAACACGAGTGATCAATAGATCCACATAGCGAGTGTCTGACAGGAAAACTCTTTGGAGAACTTCTCAAAACATGTCTGTCCAAAGAATTTGAATATAATGTGTAAAATTTGGGATCAAACACAATGGATGGAGAACAGGGACATTTTTAGTGTAGCAATCTTAAATATACATTCTTAAATAAATTTTCATATTTTAAATTATAATTTCTTACATAATAAATTAACGGCATATATGTGTTAGGACAGCTGAATACAAATGAAGACTAATTTGACAACTTTTTCCTTTCACCATTAACAGTACCCATTGTGCAAAAGACCATCAGGCAGACGTTGGCCCACGCACAGCTGTGCGCGGGTCAACATCGGCCCGATGGCCTTTTGCGCATTGGGGTATTTTGCCTTACTAACAGCATACACAACAGATCAGCCGTATACGTGTTCGAACATAAGTCTATTCACACGTCCGCAGTCCAGTCCACCTTTTCAAACCGCTCCCATTCCAGGGGAGACCCACCTCTGGCGAACAAGGATGACATCAACAGACAGGCATGACGCAGCGTGCTAAATTTAGCCGCCAACACGGCCGCGTATTGATCTATCTGGGTTTATTCAGGTCCCTCGGTCGCGCAGCAACTCTATTCCATATCTGCAAGAGGCCTAGATTCTCATAACCCTTGCGGCCCGCAGGGGCTCATGAGAATCTTGCCCTCTTGTGGGTTGGAAGAAATCCTATTTACGCCTGTGTCTCTTTAGCGGTGAAAATTACGAAGAATTGTCAGGTCTCCAAATGTGATGAATGGGAGACTACTGCGCTGGAATGCAAAGCCAGGGGATATCAGTGATTCATTGCTAGTGTTTACGCGACTGTCAATCGTTTTGCAGGGGCCGCATAACAATAGGCGCCTCTGATTCTGATAAGGAAAGATATGCTTTGTAGTAATGTTTTTTGTTAGTACACGTGTACAGTTTGTAAAGTACAGTACTCAATGTTACAGTGTACACCCCTTCTCCGCGTGGTAGTGCTTCATCTTGCATCCCACCGCATCATTTCACAAAGACCACGAAAAACAACACATAAAGGCACATTATCTTCAGAAATACCTCCTCTGAATGCAATCCAGACCAAAAAGGTGACTGCCAAGCGTGTAATATGCAAAGAAGTACC
>BTPG01000284.1:0-25000 GCA_036245525.1 Semisulcospira habei | reverse complement strand
ATTACGGACACTAATCTAGGTCAACCGACTTCATATAAACGGTTGTTTATGTCTTAAATGAGACATTCAATTACAATATGCTCGGAGCCACCCCTTTAAGAAAGTATTTCGCCAAGTGTCAAGCTTGTGTGTACAGAAATATCGGAGAGTCTCTTGTTTACATACACACACACACACACACACACACACACACACGTACATAGGCCTACATACATACGCACATACGGCGCTTCGCGCCAAATGTACGTTCAGCAGCGAGGTTAGCGTAACTAGACATTATGTAATTTTTATCTGTTTCTTGTTACTTTGTGAGGTTTAGGTCTGAGTGCCTTTCCTTGCCAATTTCAATGCTGTCATCAAGTTCCATTTCTTGCTGTGCCCATGGACAAACTATTAAATTCGCCCCACCGCGAACCGTCCTAAAAAGTCCCCTCTATAAATAGAAGGGACTTAATAACCCATCCAAAAGACAGCTTCTACTTGCCACTCCATATCATAGACCTAAACCCTAACGCCATCCCCCACCTGCCTAACCCCCCCCCCCCCCCCCAAAAAAAAAAAAAAAAAAAAAAAAAACCGACCATAATTCTTAGTCGAACTTCTAAAGAAATCATAACCCAAGTTTTGATACAAAAACACACATATTTGCCATCTGGAGTCCTTCCAAAACTGGCTGGAATAAATCCCGAGTTCCTTGCCAATTTCAATGCTGTCATCAAGTTCCCATTTCTTGCTGTGCCCATTATTTTACTATCTCTACATGCGGTGTATAATTTCACAATCAAATTTCAACCGCAAACAGCACACAGGCTGGTGGCTGATTCGAAAACATAACAGTGTAGAAAGGGGATGAAGCTTTTCAATGCATTTCTATTAAGTGTTCAAAGAACTTTCCTTGCCTGTAAGAGGCACAGATCTTCAATACCCCCTGCAGCTGCAAGGGTATGAATCTACATGCCTCTTGCTCACAAATTTCACTTATCGGATCCATTCACATTTTATTTTGCAGAAGAAAAGAGAAGCCGGAAATTCAGCTTAGAAATGTTTGTCAATGAGATCCTTTGCAAACAACGTCTGACATCAGCATGAGGCACAGATCTACATGAGCCCCTGCAGCTGCAGGGACTCATGAAGATGTACGTCTCTTGTTGACTACTACCATTCTTCCATATTATACACATGCAGCCGATTTTCTGAGGAAGTGACGGAAATTAAAAGGCGATAGTATCCGTTATCTACACACACCCTGGTGGGAAGCAGCTTTAGGTCGACAGCCCCTGGCCAGGGGGGCATCAAATAAAATACATTTATCAAACCACGGCAAGTGAGAGTTCACAGCAGGGATCCCCCGTATTTGACACATCGCATTAAGACCGGTAAAAATATCCACCCCATCGCAATTCCCACGGCTGACAGACATCTTAATAAATAGGGAATATTAAAGGGATAAGCGGGGTAAGGAATAAGGAGTCGGACTTGCAGCATTAGACTTTCACATTTGATTAGGGATGTAAATGGAGCTGATTTGGGTAAGCAAGAGGCATAGATTCTCATGAGCCCCTGCGATGCAGGGGCTCATGAAAATCTACGCCTCCTGCTTTGGTAAGGACCGGGTGGGCGAGTGCATGGGCTGAAAAGATGATGGAAGGGGGAGAGAAATCATAGTTGTGTAACAAGTACAGGGCTATCAAATGCCAAGGCAAACAAAACAGATGCTATTTCAAGGTGATCGGCCCCAGTGCTGAATGACTGAAATAGAAGTTGACGGTGTTTTAACTGGTTCTCATCATGCTCAAAATACCTAGACCCCCGTCCTGAATGGCCCATTTCTGACACTGATCATCTTACGCCCCGTGTTTACCTTGCAATCAGATACAAGCAAAAAAGATGTTGAATGGTTTTCTGCTGTAGCCTTCCAGCTTGAAACACAGTAATCATGATTACCTAAAACTTTTTTTTTTAATGGTAAAAAAAAAAAAAAAAAGGAAAAACAAGAAAATGTTCTCATCTGGAAACATTCTACCTTGGTCATGAATTTTCTCCAAATCGCGTCTGGCGGTAATTTTCTACCAGTGTGAGAATTTAAACTTTAAATCAAGTCACAGACAACATCTCATTACTAGAGAGAACTTTTCTTGAAGGCCCAATACCACCGTAACTGTTCAAAGATACACTTCTGCAAATCAAGTAACCTGACAATGATTCCACTCAGTTCTACAAAAACAATTCTTCATTTGTACACATCTTCAAGAAGGCCCAATACCACCGTAACTGTTCAAAGATACACTTCTGCAAATCAAGTAACCTGACAATGATTCCACTCAGTTCTACAAAAACAATTCATTTGTACACATCTTCAAGACAGCTCCGTTCCTTAGCAGACATTAAACTATTACACTTTCCGACTGTGAGAACTAAGACTTTTGGCGAGAGGTCTTTCTCATATCAAGGACCATTTCTTTGGAATAAACTCCCACAGTTCCACAGATAAGTTGAATCAGCCAATAGTTTCCGGCAGTCTTTAAAGACGCATTTATTCTTTAAACCTGCATTCTCCGTTATAGTTCTTTTTGTCAACATTTTGTTGTCAGTGAGAGCTGTGTATCCCTTATTAGTTTTATGGTACATGTATATCTTTTTGTGTGAGCATTTTATTGTTGGTGTGTTCATTTTGTTATTCTTATTTTTCTTGTATATCTTGTTGCGTGAGTGTATATGTTAGGGAATACATGTGTTGTAGGATGCAAGGTGTATGTATGATAGTATACATGTCATTCGTCGCCTAGAGATTTTTGTATATGTTAGGGAATATATGTGTTGTAGGATGCAAGGTGTATGTATGATAGTAAGTATACACGTCATTCGTCGCCTAGAGATTTTCTATCGAAAGTATAGGCGCCTTAAAAATATACTACATTATTATTATTACTAACAGTACAACAGACAGTTAAAGATAGACTGACATGCTAATGGCTGCGCAGAACAAATAAGTGTGATTACGTGTGTGCTTTTGCTGCATGTCCAAAACATCTGGTGTGTCGACAAGGCATAACAAACACAAATGGTGCTGAAATGTGTCTTCAGATTTATGCGTAGTGGTACTTTAAATTGATGGAACTTAATACAGAAAAAAATGAAACAAGAAAGGCAAAGTCCTTATGGCTCACGTGTATGACCGATCCACACATGTCCGACAATAAGTAAACGGGTGGCTTCTGCACTAACAAAATCCAAGTTTTCTCAAAATGTAATCAATTTTCACACATTAGTGAAACCCCTGTGACCTTTGCGATGAGTCGACTAAATCAGGATACATAGGAAGGTATTATCAGCAGCTACCTATGTGCCAAATTTATTAGGATACATAGGAAGGTCTTATCATCAGCTACCTTTGTGCCAAATTTGATTGAAAAGTTTGCAAAAAT
The DNA here is from genome assembly GCA_036245525.1 of Semisulcospira habei. Taxonomy (NCBI): domain Eukaryota; kingdom Metazoa; phylum Mollusca; class Gastropoda; family Semisulcospiridae; genus Semisulcospira; species Semisulcospira habei. The sequence continues at coordinate 21,575 of BTPG01000284.1, read as the reverse complement.
GTTGATAATAACTACAATAACTGGCATTTTATACACATTTGTCAACCTCTTGTGACCCTTCACCTTTTCCGAGGGGTCATTCAAATTAGTATGCATATCTATATGTCTTACCATCAGATATCTCTGTAGCAAGTTTGGGTTTGAAGTTATTAATAGTAATTGAGAAAATAACATTTCTTGTAAAAATATGGCTATTTTTATACCTATTTCCTGAGCTCGTGACCCTTGACCTTTCTGAGGGGTCATCCAAATTAGTATGCATAGACATGTCTTACCATCAGGTATCTCTGTAGCACATTTGGGTTTGGAGTTGTGAATAGTAATTGAGAAAAACATTTCTTGTCAAATTGGACCTATTTCTTGAGCTCTTGTGACCCTTGACGTTTTCGAGGGATCAACCAAATTAGTATGCATAGAAAGGCCTTACCATCAGGTATCTTTGTACTAAGTTTGGGTTTGAAGTTGTGAATAGTATTTGAAAAAAAAACATCTTTTGTAAAAATATGGCTATTTAGGCCCTATTTCCTGAGCTCTTGTGACCCTTGACCTTTCTGAGGGATCAACCAAATTAGTGTGCTTATACAGATCTTACCATCAGGTATCTTTGAACCGAGTTTGAAGTTGTGAATAGTATTTGAGAAAAAATAAATTATATCCAAAAAGAGTTATTTTTGATATATTTTCTGATCCCCAGTGACCTCGACCTTTGTGAGAGGTCACTGAAATGGGCAGGTTTAGAAAGGTCTTGCCACAAAGTATCCTTGGGCCAAGTTTGACGACTGTAGCTTGAATAGTCTCCGAGAAAATGCTAACATTAAAGTTTACCACGGACGACAGAGGACGGACTTACGATCTCTGGCCCAGAACATACTCACTTTTGCTTCGCACATGAGCCAAAAATGACATCTGTGATGTGAGCTCTTTAGGGGAGAGAGCAAGTGGCCTCTTCCTTACTGATCAGAGTACTAAAAACTTTCTCAGCTAGTGTACAGGGTTCATTATTGAAACCTCGCCCCGCGCCAATTGACGCATTGAGTCTCATATTGGCTCATTGCTTTTCCGGGGTGCGCGACATCGGGCGCTTCGGTTTTACATGCACGCGCACCAGCGGTGCGTTTATTTCTTGCACAACTCTATAATTGATGCTTGAAACAAACCAGCTAACCACAACTGGCTTAGAATGAAACTGAAAAAGTTACACTGACAATACGATCGGTGTCGTTTCGGTGTGAATGCTTTAGGAATGTGTCAAGGGTCATCACGCTACGAAACAGATTCTAGCCTGCAATAACCAACAAATCCAGTGTCCCCGACCCTAAAGAAATGCCTCCCCCCAAAAAAAATTAAGCCTGCTGAAGGACAGCAGAGACTATTTGCTTTTACGCAGAAAAAAAAAACAGCGGTAAGCTAAGTGCCTGAAAGTGAGATGGCCTCGTGTTCTTCGTCGTCTGCTTCTGAACTGGATGCAGGGCCGTCATCTGTACCGGGTAACCTGAATGCAGGGTCGTCTACAAGTTCAAGTTCGAAACACGAAGACCAGAAACGAAACTTTCAAATGGGTTGGCTGCATACATATCCCTGGCTCAGGTATGAGAACGGGCTTATGTTTTGCAAAGACTGCAGATCGCTCAAGTTCAATAACACAATGGCCCAAGGAATGTCTAACTTCCGAACGAGCACTCTGACCAGACGTAAGCGGTAGTGACCATCAGCGAGCCATGGCAGCGCCAGAGGAACGGAAAAAAATGGCAGCTGCATCAGAAAAAGCTTTTTCTAAAGAAGAAGCTGTTCAAATTGCCATGAAGGCTGTATTTTGGCTCTGCCAGGAAAGTCTGTCTCTGCATAAATACCAGTCATTGCTGGCATTTCTGAAACTTTTAAAGGTCCCATATATTGAGCATCTGAAATGTGGTGAGAAAACAGATTATTCAAGCACAACATCTGCACAGGGACTTTTGCAAGTGTTGTCAGATATTATATAGATAAAAACATCACACAGCAAAATAGGCAGGTTAGTGTCAGGACTCTGTAACTGAAGTGTGTGTGCGTCACACACACACACGCACACACATACACACACAGACAGAGCACTTATATTATATAATCTCTGGGTGTTTTGTCTTTTTATTTATTTATTTTTTCTGGCCGATCACCTTGGCTATAAATGATTGACCCACTGCTCATTAAAGTGGCCCATTGAATTTTGACTGAGTGGGCCAATTGGCCCATAGCCTATCCTTACAAAAATAAACCCCGAGTGTACCACAGCTTTATTCTTTAAATCAGTGGAGTGTATGTAAACACAGTAGAACAAGAAACCATGAATACAATACAAACTCCTTCCTCCCTCCCCTTACCCCAGCTGGGAACCAAAAATGGTCTAGTTTAAACCATTTAACCAAAAGGCTGCATTTTCAAATTCTAGAGATGTCATTTAACAACTATGTACCAGCTCCAGGAGATAGATCAAACAAGAAAGGCAAAGCCCTTGTGGCTCACATGTATGACAGATCCAACATACGACAATAAGTAAAGGGATGACATCTGCACCAACAAAATCCATGTTTTCTAAAAATTTAATCATTTTACATACAAAATCCATGTTTTCTAAAAATTTAATCAGTTTTCACACATCTGTCAAACCCCCATGACCCTCGACTTTTGCGATGAGTCGACTAAATTAGTATACATAGGAAGATCTTATCATCAGCTACCTTTATACCAAATTTGATTGAAAAGTTTTCAAAAATGTTGATAATAACTACAATTCTATCAAAAATTGGCATTTTATAAACATTTACCAACCTCTTGTGACCCTTGACCTTTTCCAATGGGTCATCCAAATTAGTATGTGTAAATAGCTCTTACCATCAGGTCTGTAGCAAGTCTGGGTTTAAAGTTGTGAAGAGTCAAGGGGTCGCTGCCTGACTCAAAAAGTGGGGACCCCAGGGGTCGAGTTGCGTTGGTGGTGCGGGTAGTGGGGAACTCTTACAGCGCCTCCCCCGGGATCACCCTAGTCTAGGGCCTCTTGGCCTTCGTGAGGCACCCTCGTGTGTAATCCCTCCGGACTAGCATAGCATCCCTCTATCCCAAGACCGCCCATGCGTGGTCCATGGCCACATCCTTTCCGAGGTGACCCCAAAAACTGGGCAGCACGAGCCCCCAGGCTAAACACGGCGGATCGCGGATCTAGAGGAGAGAACCTCGAAAATTAATCAACATTGTCCTGCTGCCTTGCAGGCCTGGTCGCTTGGCTGCGGAAAGGCTAAGGGAGGAAAACCCTGACTTCAAAGCCACCGTGTCTCCGGGGAAGGTTTTTGAGCCAGAGACTAGGACAAGGACAGTCTGATATAAAACCTACGACCTGAGGACCTTGATGCCATCGTCCCAGCTGGCTAGGCCATGGCAGACGAACCAAGGGTTTAAAGGGTGGGGCCAGTACTGCGCACACTGCACTCCACCAAAAAGCTCCACCGCGCAGGCTTTAGAAAACGTCCACGGACCATGACACAGACCATTCCAAGTCCTGTAGCGACGGGCGAAACAGCAGGTGAAAGAAGCCGCAGTCTCAAACCTGCATGCAGGCGGTTCAGGATATTGGTTGCCTGATGTTGACCTGGGGATGACGTCACTCGGCACACCCTGACAGCACTGCTTGCTCCACACGGAGAGGGGCCTAGAAAAGGTGGCCTAACCAAAGCTCGTCTCCTCACAACCCCAGTTGGCTAGCCGCGGTCAACGGGCATCTTCTCCTGCGGTCAGAAAACAAGTAAAAACAACGGATCCACTCTAATGACGACCACGACCGGACTCAACGTAGCATGCTGGAACATCCGAACCATGCTTGACACAGCAGACAGAGGACGCCCTGAACGTCGCTCCGCCCTCATTGCCCATGAATTGCGGAGGTTAAACATCGACATCACTGCGCTCAGTGAAGTATGCCTCCCGGACGAAGGCAGTCTTCAAGAACTTGGCGCTGGCTACACCCTCTACTGGTCAGGCAAGTCTGCATCAGAAAGAGGGCTCTCAGGCGTGGGCTTCATGGTCAAGACCTCCATTGCGACTAAGCTGGAAAACCTACCAATGGGTCACTCAGACCGCATCATGTTCATGCGCCTCCCACTGACACACCAGCAACACGTCACCCTTCTCATTGTGTACCTCCCAACCCTCCTGGCAGAGCCTGCAGAAAAGGACAAGTTCTATGTACACTGACCTGCGCAGCCTCCTACACAGCACGCCTGCAGACGACAAAGTCATCATCCTTGGCGACTTCAACGCCAGAGTGGGCCAGGACTCCGAAGCCTGGAAAGGAGTCCTCGGCAAGCATGGCGTCGGGAACTGCAATGACAATGGCCGCCTACTGTTGGAGTTCTGTGGAGAGCAGCAGCTTGTCATCACCAACACTACTTTCCAGCAAAAGGACAGTCGAAAGACCACCTGGATGCATCCTCGGTCCAAGCACTGGCACTTCATCGACTATGTCCTAGTGCGTCAGAGGGACCGCACTGATGTCCTCCTTACCAGAGTGATGCCCAGCGCAGAGTGCCACACTGACCAGCACCTTGTCCGCTGCAAACTCAGGCTCCACTTCAAGCCAAAACCCAAGAAAGGGGGGCCCCCTAAGAAAAAGCTTGATGTTGCCAGCCTTCAGCGTGACGACGTAAAAACTGCCTTTCAGACAGATTTACAGCGCAGGCTCACAGACACAACTGACTCAGCAGACTCCTCCCCTGAAACACTCTGGGAACAGTTGAAAACTGCTATCGCAAAATCCTCTGCAGAAGTCTTGGGTTTCGCTAGAAAGAGGAACAAAGACTGGTTTGGCGAAAACGACGTAGAGATCCAGGAACTCCTAGCAAAAAAAAGAGATGCCCATCAGGCCCACCTAGCCCAGCCTTCCTGCCCTGTGAAGAAGTCTGCCTTCCGCCTCGTCTGCAGCAGTCTCCAGTGCAAGCTCAGAGATCTCCAGAACGAGTGGTGGACCAGACTCGCACAGAGGACCCAGCTTTGTGCTGACAACGGTGACTACAGGGGCTTCTACGAAGCACTGAAAGCAGTGTATGGCCCCAGGCACCTGATACGAAGTCCCCTGCGAAGCGCTGATGGACAGGCACTCCTCACAGATAATAACTCCATCTTGAACCGCTGGTCAGAATACTTTCAGGACCTCTTCAGCGCTGAGGGCACTGTTCAAGAAGCAGTCATCCTCCAAATCCCACACCTCCCAGTAAAGGTTGAATTGGACGAACCGCCCACTGCTGAAGATTGATTGATTGATTGTACATTGCTTAACGTCCCGACAGCAACAAGGCTTTCTCAGGACGTGCCTGCACTGCTTGTGAAAAAAAATAAACAGAACATTGAATGTATGTCACCAGCCGGTCAAATACATTAAATAAACCTAACACATGGGGCCTAAATAAAGCTAAGACCATTTAGCAACACACATCCAATATCAAGAGCTACAGGCAGTGCAGACAGTAGGGAGAGTTTTAAAAAGGCAAATACAGGTGAATGGACAAAGGGTAGACAGAAACACATGCCCCAGAATAGAGAGAAAAACCCACCCTGTGGGGCTGACCAGGGTGACCCTGGGAACTAAAAAAAATACCTAACCCCACCCAAGTCCCCCAGGGCAGACCCGGGTGGGGACACTGCTGAAGAGACCCTCACAGCCATCCACCAGCTCAAGAGTGGCAAAGCAGCAGGCATTGACAGAATCCCACCAGAGATCTGGAAACATGGAAGCCCAGCACTGCACAACAAGCTCCATGACCTTTTTCTCTGCTGCTGGGAGGAAGGAACACTACCAAAGGATCTCCGCGATGCAGTCGTCATCACCCTGTACAAGAACAAAGGAGAGAAGTCTGCCTGCTCCAACTACCGTGGAATTACCCTGCTGTCCATTGCCGGGAAAATTCTCGCAAGGCTGCTCCTGAATCGGCTGGTACCTGCCATTGCAGAAGACCACCTCCCAGAGGGCCAGTGTGGCTTCAGAGCCAACAGGAGCACCACTGACATGGTCTTTGTGCTGAGACAGCTTCAGGAGAAGTGCCGTGAGCACAACAAAGGGCTGTACGTAACGTTTGTCGACTTAACAAAAGCGTTCGACACTGTGAGCAGGCAAGGCATGTGGCAGATCCTGGAGCGACTTAGCTGTCCCCCAAAGTTCCTCAGCATGATCGTCCAGCTACACGAGGACCAGCAAGGCTAGGTCAGACTCAACAATGACCTCTCAGAACCATTCCCCATTCTCAACGGTGTGAAGCAGGGCTGTGTGCTGGCACCTACCCTCTTCACCATCTTCTTTAGCATGATGTTGAAGCAGGCCACAGTGGACCTCGACGATGACGATGAAGTGTACATCAGGTATCCTCTCGATGGCAGCCTGTTCAACCTCAGACGACTGCAGGCTTACACCAAAACCCTAGACCAACTGATTCGTGAGCTGCTCTTTGCTGACGATGCTGCCCTCGTTCCACACACAGAGAGAGCCCTGCAGCGCATCACATCCTGCTTCGCAGACACTGCCCAGCTCTTTGGACTCGAGGTCAGTCTGAAAAAGACAGAGGTTCTCCATCAGCCGGCATCCAAGGTAGAGCATCGCCCTCCCCACATCATCGGCAAGTCTGAACTGGTCAGTGCACCAGTTTACCTACCTTGGCTGCATCATCACGTCAGACGCCAAGCTGGACAAGGAGCTGGACAGCAGGCTGGCAAAAGCAAACAGCGCTTTCGGGCGTCTGTACAAGCGGGTGTGGCACAATCAACAACTGAAAACAGGCACCAAGATCAGCGTGTACAGAGCTGTCATCCTCAACACCCTGCTGTATGGTTCCGAGTCCTGGGTCCTCTACCGCAGCCAACTACGACTCCTCGAACGCTTCCACCAGCGCTGCCTGCGTACAATCCTTGGCATTCACTGGAGTGACTATGTCACGAATGTCGAGGTCCTTGAACAGGCAGAAACTGTGAGCATCGAGGCTTTGCTGCTGCGGACACAGCTCCGCTGGGCTGGGCACGTCTCAAGGATGGAGGATCATCGCCTACCCAAGATCACCCTGTTCGGCGAGCTCACCACTGGACACAGAGACAGAGGGGCACCAAAGAAGAGATACAAAGACTGTCTCAAGAAGTCACTTAGTGCCTGCCAAATCGACCACCGCCAGTGGTCTTCACTTGCTGCACCTGGCGCTCCACCATTTACAAGGCAGCTGGATCTTTTGAGGACTCTCACAGAGCTGGCCTTAAAGACAAGCGGCTCAGAAGAAAAAACAGAGATGCCGCAACTCAGAACCCTGGCCAGACCTCCCTCTGCAGCCACTGCGGTCGAACCTGCCTGTGCCGGATTGGCCTCCGCAGTCACGAGCATGCATGCAGACGTCGTGGACAACCCCTATAGAATCTTCGTTCGCGAAGTCAAGCCAAGAGAGTCAAGCCAAGAGAGAGAGAAATTGAGAAAAAAAAAATTCTTGTCAAAATATGGCTATTTTTTACCTATTTCCTGAGCTCTTGTGACCCTTTACCTTTCCAAGGGATCAACCAAATTAGTGTGTATAGAAAGGTCTTACCATCAGGTATCTTTGTACCAAGTTTGGGTTTGAAGTTGTGAATAGTATTTGAGAAAAAATAAATTATGTCAAAATATAGTTATTTTATATATATTTCCTGATCCCCTGTGACCTTGACCTTTGTGAGAGGTCACTGAAATTTGTATGTTTAGAAAGGTCTTGCCACAAAGTATCTTTGGGCCAAGTTTGAAGACTGTAGCTTGAGAAGTCTCCAAGAAAATGCCAACGTTAAAGTTTATCACGGACGACAGCGAACGGACGCCAGACGGATGACCACTGGCCCAGAACATACTTTTAATTCGCATGCGATAATTCAAGGGTAGTGGCAGATTAGCTTGGCACCTGAATAATGGCGCCAAGCTGATCTTACACTAACCTTGAATTATCAAGGTCGATCCATCTCCTGCTGTTGGGGTTAAATGGGTTAATCTTCTGCTTATAGTTCCTGGTAGTGGGGGGGGAGGGGGGGTGAATGCATACAGGGTTAATGGATAACCACTTCAATGCTAGTGGCTTGAAATTATGTCTCTGAAACCACGCTACACATAACCCACGAGTCAGCGTGAAATTTTAGAATGAACGAGGTCAGCATGAGACTTAAGATTCACACGAGTGTCTGGAGGTGCAGGGACTCAAAGAGGATCTATGCGTCCTGGACTTGGCTGTTGTGTGCCATGTCCAGGAAGTGAAGGGGTTAACCAAGTTTGTCAATTTCCATCATGCATACAAACCTGATGTTCCCTGTAGATAGACAGCGCCTTCTCTGTGGCTATGTCCCACACTCTCACCGTCTGGTCATTGGATGCAGACATCACACGCAGGTTGTCTGACAGAAATTTGGTCACATTGACTGGCCTGCACAAAAACATCCAATTTTACATTTTTTTTTGGTTTGGTTTTTTTTAATTTAGCATTAACCCTTTTAGCCCTGGATCACTACAGCAGATGTCTTGACCATGATAATTCAAGGGTAGTGCCAGATTAGCTTCAGGCACCAAGCTAATCTGCCACTACCCTTGAAGTTGAATTGTCATTGTCAAGCCATCTGCAACAACTGGTACATAGTTGTTAGGCAACACCTTCAAAATTTGAGAAATGGGACCTTGGGGCTAAAAGTGTTAAATCATTCATCTTCACGTCACCCAAGCAGGAAATGAGCTATGATAATTCACCTCTTCCCTGCAAGTGGAAGCAAAATTATATCTTTGAAATTCAACACCCAATAATCCAATCAATTAAAAGAACACGTATATGAGTAGGGTCAACAAGAGGCACAGTGCCGCATCAGCGGCGGCACAAGGGCTAAAGAGAATCTGTGCCACTTGCATGGGTGTACACAAGCTAAAACAAAGTCATTACTACTCCTAAAGCTGTGACAGTCATTATTCAGTTCCTTCAATCAGAATTTGCTAAGTTTCATTATATGAAGGTTGGTTTCTTTCTAAAGTTTCTTTCTGCTTTTTTGTTTTTAATTTGTAAGTTGCTTCCCCTTCTGCCTCACTTCTTTTGTTACTTCCCTTTGTTAAGAACTATAAAATTGCATTTAATGGCATCAATTGAATGGTAACCATCGCATAAAACATGTCCTGTGCAACAGCAAAAGTGAGACATTTCTTCGCATGAGCTATAGATGCTCATGAACCCTCATGATCTACATTTCTTGCTGATCCCATTTTGGTTTGTTCAATAGACCAACCCATTCCTAGCATCAAATGTCAATCAAACAGCACGTGTTCGCTTCTCCACCAATCATAACGCTGTAGAACCATTTGCTTCGGAGTTCCAAGCGGATGTATGGCAAAACGATGACAGTTATGTTTTGTAAGGCATAAAAGAGCATCATTGTTTTCATTATTGTAGCCAATTTTGGCAGTACTGGCGATGCCTGGAAAGGACTGTTGTTATGGGGAGTGTAAATCAGATTCCTGATACCGCAATCAATATTCAGGTGTAGATTTTTTTCACGTTCCCAAAGCCTTTATCACGACTGGCAGACACGAAACAATGGATAAAAGCTTGCGGTCGGCCACATGGTCAACTGAACCCTGAGAAAATCAAAATACATCACTGCATACGCTCAAAAGTAACATTTCTGCTTTTCCCTGTTCTACCATACTATTCACATACTGTCTCGCTCACTTGTGCTTAAATCTGGTCTGATAAATTGGATGGTAGATCTGTCAGCTGTGTGTGAAGCATGTGTGTATATACGCTGATCCTGTATAGCTGGGGTGAGAGATGCCTCACTGATGTAAAGAGACTACTAAGTATTAGCAGCAATTCTCAGGTGGGAAAAAAAAGATACGTTTTCAGACAGACTTCAGAAAAGTGCACTGATTATTGCCTGCACAAGAATTTCTTTTAGAGACTAAGTAGCGGGATATGCCCACATGTAGGTAGGATCACCCATAATTTCAGACTGTAAACACATAAAAACTGATATTACCAATGAAAAGAGTGCATAAAAATGTGTGGTCATGCAAAATTTCAAAGCTCTGGGTACCTTTTACACTTTTTAAAAAATCACAACTTGATTTGGCAAAAATGAGATGATTTGTGCATTTCATAAAATGCTACGTTTAGGATCACATAACTACATAATCTCTAGACTGACAATATCCCCACTTGCTGTACTGATTTCACCCAATACCTAGTTTGTATTGATTATTTTACAGCTCCAATAATGATATACTTTAGAAGATAGGCCATCCTAAAAATGGTATAAAAAAAACACGTTGAGTAGCACACTTTACTATACCAGCAGTCTACACTTGCGCTGTGTTTCGTGAAGCACGCGTTAACAGACCTGTTTACCCCCTGGGTGCAGTCAGTGAACTTTCAACGGACTAAATGTGTACTTTGGACCTCACATGTGTATTTATTCACAAGCCAGTGAGTTGTCAGTTTCTCCAAAATGTGTATTTTTGTGTATAAACGTGTACATGTATGTGTACCCCAAAGCAAAATTGTGTACTTTAATACGCCAAATGTGTATGGTAAACAGGTCTGCGCGTAGCACGTCGCCTGAACCCGACAAAAGGGCTGGAGCCAAGTGTTATATTGGATCCGTCTATTGATCTAGTATGTATTTGACAGGGATGAATAATTTCCTTTGCATTGCCGCTCATGCAGCCATCCACACTGTTTACAGTACAAGTGGCCAAACGCACAAGGGGTTAAGAGCAGAACAAAATGGTCAATAAAACTTCTCGAATTAAAACTTTTGCTGCCTGCTAACACAGGTTATGTGTCTGGGAAAAAAATCGATCTTAACCCATTTAGCCTCGACACCCTACAGCAGGAGATGTATTGACCATGATAATTCATGGGTAGTGTACTAATCTGGCACTACCCTTGAATTATCATGGTCAATACATCTCCCACTGGCACATGGTCGTTAGGTCATGCCTGCAAAATATGGGAAATGCGTGTTTTGGAAAATGCAGCCGTGGGGTTATATAGGTTAATCCAATGCCAAAGAGCCTAAGACGCACAACTGTGGGCTCATGAGGACATGCATCTGTTGCACCTAGATTGCGTTCATTTTGTTCTCAGCAGTGAGCGGGTTAATTCCTTCATGCGCACCGTCACTGGCAACTGTTCACAGTACAGGTGGCTGGCATGCACAAAGGGGTTAAATTTCTTACCCAGTGTGTCCATTGAAGACACGAAGTAGGGATTTACTGTTGGGCTCAAATAACCGAACCACTGGTTCATCGCTGCCAGCAACCAACAGTTTGCCATCGGCGCGGAAACTGCCGCAGTGAGCCACCTCCTTGAAGCGACTGAGAGTCTTCAGGATCTGATTGGACCGCACACTGTAGATCTGCACCTGAAACAGGCACAGCAAGGCAAACTGTGATCAATATGTGTACTGTGGTCTGTCATTCTCATCATACTCAAATAAGAGGACATCGTGACTTAACCAATCAAGCTACGACCCACTACAGCAACTCGACCATGATATTTCAAGGGCAGCGACAGATTAGCTTGGCGCCATTAGGCGCCAAACTAATCTGCCACTACCCTTGAATTATCATGGTTGATCCATCTCCTGCAAACAGTACATAGTCCTCAAGTGACGCTTGCACACTTAGGGAAATGCGGCTTGGGGAAATTTCGGTTAAACTGACTGTCATTTGTTTCCTCCAAGGTACGTCTTGCGAAAGCATGACACATTGTAGCTCTGAGGAAACAAATGATGAATTTGGTGTAATTTGGGAATTTTACTGTTTTTTATGGAAAATACTGGAAGCAAATTGGCAGCCAAAATAAGGTGTCAGTATCCCTCATCTCAACCCCAAACCAGCCCCTTCCTGAACTGCTTACGTTTGATTTAGACAGGAAGCAACTGTATTTATGATTGCTTTGTAAGCTGGATTATGGTCATTTAATCAGGCACATAATAATGACTGCCAAGCGTGTAAAAATTTAATGCACAGAAACACCCAGTTAAGAAAGAAACACTTAGAAAAGACACAACTGTGTTTTAACAGTCTTTTCTAAGCATGTTTCTTTCTTCGCTGGGTTCTTCTCCAGATGAATAGAGATGCATTATGGGTTTCAGTTAGTGGTGTGCATGCTGACAGAAAACCGAGTCAGCAACAAGAATTTAGATCTGCAAACTTTTATTTGTTTTATCATACCCTGAATTCCAAAACCATTCCGTGACAGATACACATAGACTTATTTTTAAAATTTAAAAAAAAATTAAAATAAACTTCTTTCCTGTTATGTTTTCTGACTCTACCAGAAGTTTTTTTTTTTTTTCCTTTTGGGATTTCTAACTCTTCCCTGCTTTTTACAATGAATGAAACATGGCAAACCTGATCAGATTGCGCGCTTCACACCTCACCACACCCCTTTCACAACTATTCAACATTCCCCACCCCCTTCATCAACCTCTATCTCCCCCCTTTTCCCTTTCCTCATCAAGACCCAAAATCCCCATATACCCATGGCAGCATCTATCTATCTCCCCCCCCCCCTTTCTCCCCAAGCCCCCACCCCCAATTCTTTGGGGGGGGGGGGGGGGGGGAATTGCCTCATTTGCCAAGACATGATGCCTGACAAAGTTGGTGGCGGTTTCACACCAGCCGCCAGTTTCACGGACATCAAAGAGGCTGTTAAACCTCAATACCCAGAAAACCTACGTCGGAGGAACAGAAGCAAAAAGTAGCTATCTGCATCAAGAAGCAGGGGATCATTAGGTTTTATGCCTCTTGCTTGGAAAGCTCGTCTCATTGGTTCATACAATTATGCCTATTGTAGATAAAAGACCTCCGTCTGAGTAACTGAAACGATCCTCCGAAGGATGAGCGATACAAACATGTGCCCCTGCAGCTGCTAAGACTAACAAGGCTCTATGCCTCTTGTTAGTATTTAAAACAATCTGCTGGTGATTTTTGGACATATTTTGGAATCTCCGTTTTATCCAACTCATACGGAAAGAAAGTATATCACACTATGCAGCACTGCGCAAATGCAGTGGCTCGTTAAGTTCCATGCCTCGTGCATATGAAAGGAATACGCCGAGGGACCTGAAGGAGAGGATTGGGGGTGGAGGGAAGTGTGGGCGGGGGGGGGGGGGGGGGGGGGGGGGAGAGAGAGAGAGAGAGAATGGCTTGATAAGCCAATGATGGGGATAAATGATCACCGCTGCCCTCGCTGAAGACACAACAGCCATGGCAGCAAGAGTTACTGAGTTACCACTACCGCTACTTTGTGAGTGCTCCATCAGCCCTGCTTCAAGCATCCTGCAGGGCTTGCCTTCAAAACGCTTCCAAACTGATCGCATCACACCATCAAACAAATGCCTGTAATAGGTCAGAACTGGGCTTAGCCACACACAAAAATATTCAACTTTTACGAGATTTTCTTCAATTATTTTCAAACGGTTAACCCTTTGACTGAGGGTAGTGTGTTGGTTACACATGACAAAAGCCACTACTGATAATGAAAGGGTTAGTGGTTATAAATTATGTCTCATAATTTTTGTATACCACCAGCACAGCGTCTTCAAGTGGACTTTGCCAACTGTTATTACTACAGTCACGTACCTAATAAAAGTTTCATCCATCTCCGAGGGCCAGGAACACACATAATTTACATTACAAGTTTTACTGTACATGTACCTTGTTTTCTTCATGAGTTCAGTATTCATCAAATATAACCCCACATGTCAGCTTCCTCCACAATCGGCATCTCTCAAAAATTCCTATAGATCTACCAGCTTATTTCTTTCTGGTGCAAGCATTGCATTCACAAACTGGTGCTACATGGAGTATTGTGGGCCAATGCCAACACTGCTAACAGCAAGCCTCACAGGACTTCATCAAAAGTAGCAAAGGTAACATCAGCAGCAAAGACACGGCTCCAATTGCAGGTAAACATTCTGGTTGCTGGTGTCGGCACACACACTGGCCACATGTTTGTGAAAATCTCATCCTAATGGATCCACTGTGGCTGAAATCCCCCTAAAGACACAACTTAACCCCTGCGTATGCAGCTATAGGAACTGTTTACACAATACAAAGGGGTTAACACATTTAGCCCCAATGCGCTACAGCGGGAGATGGATCGACCATAATAAAAGAGTAAGCATATTAGCTTGGCGCCTGATTACACCAAGCTAATCTGGCACTATCTTTGAATTATCATGGCATGGTCGATCCATCTCCTACAACTGGGGAGCTGGGTGGCTCGGTGGTAAAAGCGTTTGCCTCCAGACCAAAAGGTCCCGGGTTCGAATCCAGCTTGGGTCAAAATTTGCTCAGACCCTTTTTCGTTGTCCCCGTCTTTGAAATCACCCTCGTGGTGGACAAAAGACGTTATGCCCTAAACATTTTATCTCCTACAACTGGTACGTAATCGTTAGATGACACCTCTAAAATTCGGAAATGCGACCTTTGGGATAAATGAGTTAAAGCAGAGAACCCGTATGATATGCTTAACCCCTTCATTGCTGATAAAAAGTGAACATCATCCAACTGCAAGAGACACGGCTCTTCATGAGCCCCGCAACTGCGGAGGCTCATCAGGATCTATGCCTCTTGCTAAGACCATTTTGTATCTACGTCCCTTGCATCCAGTGGAATAGAAGGGGTTAACCTGAGGACATAAACAGTCCGATCTTTGCCAACAAGTGGCATACATGCTCATAATCCGGGCAGCCACAGAGGCTTGTGGGAGTCTGCCGAAAGTGGATGGAAAAGATTGGTTGACAGAGGGTACCCCGATTCCCAATGGTTTCATCACTTTCAACAAACTTTTTGTTCCAAACTTCTGCACTACTTTGGTGCCATTTTTTGGCCATTGTTAAGTCTTGAAAAACACTCATGTGTCTCATTCTAATTTCTACAAACATATCCTGTACAGCAGAAGTAGTACTGCATACTTTTGTCTTCTTTTTTCATCCAAAGTCTGTTCCATAAGAAATCTTAACGGACCGATCAGCACTTTTGTTTTAGGGCATAGATATAATATATTTGGGATTAGATCACAAGATGGAGAGGAAACTCCGCCTGGCCTGCCCGTGCCGCAAAGTGACCACTCCCCCAATTCGAGAGAATCCCTCCTCTCCCTCATCACATAATCCCACTTGCCTATGGGTGATCGTGATGTACAGGCAATTATTCCTACACTCTCTTAGTGACAGTCATTCTGCTCAGAACACAAATCCTCATGCACCCGGGAAAATCTGTCGATGGCTCACGATGATCTTTATATACAAAAGATACTTAACGTCAAATGCAGGGAGCATGAGGATCTATGCCACTTACTGACTGCTAGCGCTCAAGTGGAAGAGATAAACCTAAATGCCACACTGGTTGCCTCCCTGGATTCGCTACCGCTGAGCGGTAGCGAATCCAGGGAGACAACCAGTGTGCCTACATACATGTCTCTTTAATGTACAATCTTTATCCATCTGCCAGAAACACGGATCCTCAGCAGGCCCAAAGGATTATAAGAGTGTGTGCCAGTGGCCCACGTAAGCTCATTTAGGCGTTTTTTTCAGGTGGAGGTGGTCAGCCTGTGTTCAGCGTGCAAGCAGGATAGTACAACTACAAGGAGCATACGTCTGCAGCTGCATGAGACACAGAGCTTCATGCTGCCTGCGGGTGCTGAAAATCACCAGGATCTACACCACCTTATTAACTCTTAAACTCCCAGAACTAACTGACTTCCATTCTGTATAATGGAAGTCATTTAGTTCTGGGAGTTTAAGAGTTAAGTCTTCACAGCAGTGTTCTGTAAATGCAAGGAGGTGTAAACTTGGCTCCGAGTACGATGCTACGCCCTTCAGTTATCAGCAAGAGGTATAGATCCTCATGAACACCCTCAAGTTGTGGGGGCTCATGAGAATCGATGTTTCTTGCATACTTTACACCCTTGTTAAACACAGCGAGGACTTCAGTGCAGAAGATGGTGGAAAGCCAGGCGAGAATTAAAGTCATGTATCAATCAAGTCAGCCTTCTCTTCCCCGTTAATCAGACCCCTATTCACATTCCAGGCTGCCACTCCAAATCTTACAATTGGCTTCCCTGGCACATCAGCATCAGGTCTCACAAAATCACTTTGCCCAAAAAAAATGATAATGTTGTGAAATCCAGAACCAAAAAAGGAGATCAACAAGCATGATAAATGCAATGGAAATAACCAACCACAAAAACATGACTTTGAAATAACATGGAAAGAACAGTTCATATTTCACAGTATATTTCTTTCTTCGTTGGTTATTTTCTCTTAACTGGCTATCTATTTAATCATGCCAATGCTTTATTTCTAAGCTACTTCACAGTGCTCAAATAATATTGTACAAAATGTAAGTTTTCCCCAACCGCAAAGGCCAATTATAAAGCGTCAGCACAGACTTGTATAAGGCAACCATTGTAACTAACCAGCTTTTAGCATGACTTTGGCGACCTACCACATCTGATCTATAATTTACAGAATTTGAAAAGAAATGACCAACCTGTACATAATGTGCAATGTACAGGGATTAAACAGAGTTCACGCTTAATGCAAACACACAAAAATGACTGTTTTCCCACACACACACCCACACCCAAGCACGCACACACTCCCACCATACACCCACAATAATAACAAATGGAGGCACCAAGTAAAGAAAGTACAATCCAAATATCTACACATCAGATCTAAATGGACTGTCAGTTCTGTCGACACCAGGTTTGCACATAGCCCAATCATGCGCTGATACAAACTGATAAGATGACTGCGAGCAAACTTTGAACCCAAGAATTCTCACCTACAATCCACTAACTTGGTACAGATTAATAGAGTAGGCTTGGTGCCAGTTGAAAGGTCACGAAGCACATTAGTCATGTAGTAAAAGTACTGTACCTTTTCACTGCCACAACAATCAATCCTAAGCTCTTTTTTCCTCAGCCGAAGGGCAATACTAGAAAATCATAATACATAGTTGAGAGTGTGAAAAATTGAAAAGACTGAAAGTGGTCCATGGACTAACAGTTTTACTATACTCCAATCACCAGCAAGAGACATAAATTCCAATGAGCCCCTGCGGATGCATGGGTTCATGAGGATGTATGCCTCTTGCAGATCAAACAGGCTGGCTGAAGAGCTGTTCCGTCCGAGCCAAAAAAAGATGAAATTCAGTTTTCTGGGATTTCAAAAAAGCTGATTCATCCTCCAGGACTGAAGACTGACACCCATGTGCATCGTATCCTTCTCCTACATGATGTTCCACCTTAAACGTAGTCACTTACCCTGGTGGAATTTGTGACAGCATAGCTGTATGGTGCAACAGGGCAGAACTCAATGTGCGTGATTGCTCCATACTCTTTCTTGGTGATGGGCACCTGCAACATACACAACCTGATCACAACCTGAACATTTGAGCCTCAAAAACAAAGGGAACTTTCTTCATCGAACCCTAGACTACACTTGTAGACTTTAGCCATTCAGCCCTGACACACTACAAAAACAGCAGGAGCCAAGCTAATCTGGCGCTACCCTTGAATTATCATGGTCGATCCATCTCCTGCAACTGGTGCATAGTCATTAGATGATGCCTCCAAAATTTGGGAAATATGTGCATCGGGTTGAACGAGTGGCATTATGCATAAATCTGAAGACACATTTCAGCAACATTTGTGCTTGTCACCTTGTCGACACACCTAATAACTTTAACAGCAGTTTGGACACACAGCAAAAGCACACGCATAATCACACTTATCTATTCTGCACAGCCATTATCGTGTCAATTTTTAGCTGTTTCTTGTAACGATAGCGTTGTATTTTTAGAACAGAGTGGAGTCACTGTCAGGTTACTTGATATAAAGACGACATGTACTCAACTGGATTGTCCTGTGTCTAAATGAACCATAACTAGACCTGAGTGCAGGTTTTTGTAACCATCTGTTACAAAAGTGTCACTGTGAATAGTTACAGCAGTAGTGGGCCTTTATCCTCTTCACTGTAACTAAATGCATACATTTTGTTTCCAAAATCTTTATTTATTCAACCCATCAAATCCTGAGGACGAATTTTTAGATTTGTGACTTGTCCTTACATTTCAGGAGATAGATTGACCATGATAGTTCAAGGGTGGTGCCTGGACAGCTTGGCACCTACAGGTGCCAAGCTGTTCTGGCACCACCCTTGAACCATCATGGTCAAACTAATGTCATAATTATTAGGGTGTATCAGGATTTAAAAAGTTCATGAAAAAAATCCACAACCACCCAAGGAATTGGTCTGAGCATTTGTCGCAGGCATAAATCCACGAGCCCTGGCAGCATTTTCCTGTTTTCGCAACAGTGAAGGGGTTAACTCACTTAGCATGCAGCCATCAGTACTCTTTACAGTAAAGGTGAGCTTCAATGCATCCTGGTACCACCAGGGAGGCAGAAAGTCAGATCCTTGTTATTTATATCCGATTCTGCAGGATACTAGAGCACATAATGCTGAGGCTGACCTGAACAACCAGGGGCCAATCCCTCCACTGCCCAGAGAAAGTATACACGATTTAACGTGACTGCGGGGCCTCGTGAGGATCTATGCCTTTTGCCAAGAAGAATTTTGTATCCATGTTTCTTGGATGATTTTGGCTTTTGGTCATTGAATGGACAGAGTTCAGAAACAAAAACATAATTTTTTTCAGTCTGTAGATACAAATAAAGTGGATCTCTGCCAGCAAGAGGCAAAAATATATGTTCTCACGAGCCCTTACAGCCTGCACATGTTCTTAAGTTATGTCCCTTGCACTATTTTAGTGGCTATAACAGTGTAAGTAGCAATTTTTGTCACCGAATCCCGCAGGATAAAATTTGCAGACGGTTTTATGAAATAGTTTGTAATGTACTATCAGTTCTTGTATTATTAAATATCTGGAGCCCCCCCCCCACCAGGAGGGAGGGGTGGGGGGTGTTGTGTACCGTCCAAAGCTTACACACCGAGGTCTACAGATCCTTTGACCTGCTGTGAATATGGGGGCCCTGGGAAACACATAATACATTTAAAGTGTGTGTTCATATGTATGATGATGTGCTTGCGTGTGAAGGAGTGCGAGTGAAATGCACCACACAAAATAGCCATTACTCAGGTACTCCTCCCACAACACACACACACACCAGCATGCTCACTCAGCTGGAAACAGATGTGAAAGGGTAGAAGAAGGTACTCTACATGAATACACACACATATTATAATATATATTATACACCCATCACACATACACATTTGTGCGCACACACCCACAAGGAATATGAATAATTTGACAATACATCTCAGATCAAAGTACATTTTGCTCTTCTTGTCTTCTTGGGTGGAAACCTCTATGGAGATGAAAATCTCATTATGTGTGTATGCCTGGGGTAGGAAAATGATATAATGGCTAGAAGGTGGCGGTTGCTACAGTAAAAACAGGTTAAAATCTGGTGCATGTTCTGAGATTATGCACTACTGGGTATGCATGCAAATGGGATTTGTGCCTCTGGGCGGACACCACTGGCAATACTGAAGTGTGAGTGTTCATAAAAAGTAACCATAGCAACATCTTCATCAAGTTAGGGGAATGATTATGAACTTCAGTTCAAGATGGGATCTTTGCGCTTGGAGTTGGAAATCCCACACGTGCTCCACTCCTTTCATCAGAAGTCTTCTCACCTTTACTTTCAATACTGTGCCAATATTTGGTTTACTGTAGATCGCTCATATATCCTTTCAAGTCTGACCAACATCCCCTGCTCCACACCTCTGCTTGGCAATCAATTGTGTGGTGTTCCTGGAAATGTGTTCTCAGGTTTCTCAATATTATGATACCATTAGTGTGCGTGAGTGCATGTACGAGTGGACTATTAGGGGTTGAGATGTCAGAAATGGTAAATCAAATGTATATTTAGAAGTGAGCACTACGCTTAACCCATATCATACTGAGGCCAAAAGTCAAATTTGTTCACTGCCAAAACTACATTATAGTACAGATAATGATATAGTATAGACTTTAGTTCAAGGGTGGTGCCAGAATAGCTTGACGCCGAGAGGCGCCAAGCTATTCTGGCACTACCCTTGAACTATTTTAGTCAAACGTATTTCACACACTGGTGTATTCCGAATGATAAGGGTTAAAAGAAGGAAGTAGCACGAGTAGACCTTGATAAAGGGATGCAACTGCTGCAGTCTTAATTCTATGACGTTTTCTATTACTCAGCTGGGCATCTGCTCAGTTGCGGACATAAGTAATCAACAGTAATAATGGTTGTTCATTTATATAGTAATACGTGTATACTGTAACTCTAGACCATTGAGTGTTCCAGACTGTCTGTTAGAAAGTAGCTGTTGTGGAAGACGCAGGCGGTAAAAATAAACGAGCACGTGGTGCACTTTCTTTACGGCGTGTCTCTTGCTGTTAGGCCTTTCACGTTATATATTTACAAAATGTTCTTTTCCTTTTGGTACTCACGTCCAAATTCTTCCAGTATGCAGCATCAGCTGTACTTTTCTCACCAAACTTAGCTAAAGGATTGAGCTGTGGTGTTTTCTTGAAGGTCTCCATTTTTCGATGCAAAACTAAGTTCGCTGCGAAGCACGCCGCAGTTTCGTATTCGGCTATGTGGGGCAAGCCGTCACTGAATGTAGCTTCAGGGGGAGATGGGGAAAAGGTATGAAAAGTTGGTCTAACACAATACGCCTGGAGATACGCCGTGCCTGCGCGCTCAATAATCACCACACTCCGGTCCGCATCGCGTTGTGATTGCAGGCGTGTGAAGCGCCGGCGAGTTCGAGAGGTCACGTGATCACACTGCATAAATTAATTTCCTCGAATCATGTGGCTCTCCGCGCGGGATGGGGATTATTTGATAAGTGTGCTACCAAAATCGGCCGGAGTTACCAAAGTTTATCACAGAAGCGAAAGGACGTGTCGGATACTTTGACGGCCTTCGAGGATCACTGCTCTTGGATTTCTATCTGTCATCTGTGTGTGCGCTATGGCAGAGAATGAAAACAGCCTTGATGAAAATGTGGTGAGTTGAAAATAATAGACACTTCAGCCTTTCACTGCTTGAAAACGCCGCATGGAGTTCTGCTGTTCAAGTTATGTATTTATATGCGTCCGGATGAATTAGTTTCACCTTTAGCGGAAATAATAATTTATTTTTTCTGTTTTTCGAAAATTAAAATTTGATTTTAAAACATGGAATGAGCGTAATTACACTCGAGAAAACTTTTCAGTAAAGTCAGTTCAGCCGTGTTTGGTCGACGACCCACAGTTGATGTCAGTAAGACTGAGTCTTCAGTCGGTAGGCCTAATACGGTGATTGAATGAGTGTGGAGTGTATGTGTGTGTGTGTGTGTGTGTGTGTGTGTGTGTGTGTGTGTGTGTGTGTGTGTGTGTGTGTGTTTTAGTCTTTTTATTTTTTTCACCGTCACTCTTTTGAAATGGACTGATTTGCTGCAACTTTAAACAACGGTTGAGGTCCGCAGTTGCTGCGACACCACAATAACTCAGA
>BTPG01000283.1:0-25000 GCA_036245525.1 Semisulcospira habei | reverse complement strand
AAGCTCCACTGACCATGCACACCCACTCACGGATCCAGGCGTCAACGCAGCCGAGGAACGGATGACGGTGATCAGTCAGTCTCGGTCAGAAGGGACAGATTTTCATGAGCCTTATGATATAATGTGCGGCCTCTTCAGTGTCTAGATGATAAGACAATGCGCAAAAGGTTTTCAGGCCGGCGACGCCGTCAGCCGACTCTTGAACTGACGTAGCCGAAACGGTCGGCCTGATGAGAATCTGTAGGCCTGTGTAGCCTACTATCCGCCGTTTAGTTCTGTCAGTGACAGACCGTCACTGAGGTGAGAACGTAGATCCCGAGCCGACAAGAATGTCATCTTGTGTTTCGACATGTCCCTTTGTGACACCGCAGACGGTCAGTTCTGCTGAGATAGGTGTCGTTCGCATGCCGACGTGCGTGGGTGCATGTCAAGTGTGTGTGTGTGTCAGTGTGTGTGTGTGTGTGTCTGCTGGGGCGGATGTGCGGGAGGTGGGTTGGTCGAGCCAGAGTTTCCGGACCCACCCCTTCCGATAATTCTTTAAAATGCTATATCTAAGTCCTTTTTGTCTCCCCTACCCCCGCTGATGAGAAGGTACAAGAGGTTCTCCAACACGCTTGACGCGCTTACCCCCCCCCCCCCCTCCTCCTTTTAATTATTATTATTATTTTATTTATTTATTTTATTATTATTATTATTATTTTTTTTTTTTTGGGGGGGGGGGGGGGGTGGTGGTGGCGGGCGGTGAGACGATGTTTGCCGCGTCTACCCCCCCCCCCACCCCACCCCCTTTCAACGGCATATGGTATTTTTGGGCCACTGCCGGGGAAGCAAGGTCTGGCGTCGGGAGGCTTTCTGTGTCAAGTTGTGTGTGTGTGATGGTGTGTGTGTGTGTGTGTGTGCATAGTGTGTGTGTGTGTGATGGTGTGTGTGTGTGTGTGTGTGTGTGCATAGTGTGTGTGTGTGTGTGTGTGTGTGTGTGTGTGTGTGTGTGTGTGTGTGTGTGTGTGTGTGTGTGAGTTTTGGGTAATAGCCGGCTGGGGCTTAAATTTGTTAAACGGGCATGGTAACGGGACTGATGTGGGGAAGTGTCGAAGGGGACTGGAGGTACGCGTACCGGGTTGCCATATTTATTCATGCCAATACTTTTTTTTTTTCTCTTTGTGATTTTTTTCCCCCTCAGTGGTTAAGGCTAGACTCACGGAGCCTTTTCTTGACCGTGAAATGACATCGCCATTCAGTCACAGAAAAGGCTAAAATCTATACTGAGGAGCAAAAGAAATGCGACATTTTTGGAATATATATATATATATATGTGATCATGCCCACCGAAACAACCAACGTTTTCAGAAAGGGCCAGATTGATTTAATTATTCGTTGCTGGAAATCATCTGTTTCGCACTGGCACATTAACTAATTTCACATGCCGACTATGCCAGATACATACAAACTAACCATTGCCTAAAATAAGCCTATTTTAAAGACATCTCTGTTGGTTGTTACTTTGGACATTTCTGTTGGTTGTTACTTTTGGTACAAACGACCTTTTGTCACAGGCTCATATACATATGTATGTTCATGATTCGTGCAATCAGAGCGACTAGCAAAATAAGTTTATTATTTGCGACGGCAGTCATGCTAGAGGCAAATTACATGTATTTCTTTCCCAATCCAATCTCTATCTTCCGGACCTACCCATGGGCGGATCTGGGGGTTGTGGGGGGGGGCACGGGGCAGACCACCACCTCCTCCCCCGGGCCAAATATTCTTTAAAATGCTACATATATTTAGTATATATATATGAAAGGTTTTTTTTTTGGGGGGTGGGGTGTGGGGGTGGGTGGGGGGGGGTGAGGGGTGAGGTGGGGTGGTGGGGAGTTTCAGTGGAACCTACCTCCAACCTTTTCGATACATGATATTGGTGGGTGGTGAGATGATGCGGGAAGAATATAAGTTCTCACACAAGCTTGGCTTGTCTACCACCACCACCCCCCCCCCCCCACTTGCTTTTTCAAACACTGGGAAACAAAGTTTGGCATCGGGACGCTGTTTGTGTCAGGTTAGAATGGTCCCAAACAAAAAGTTGGACCCCCCCACCCAATTGACGGTACCTGATCCGCCCCTGACACTCCTCTTTTCACCACTCGTCGTACGGTCATCCCACCGTAGCTGTTACTAACTTCAGTATTGTACCCACATAATTTAACTCCGAAATCCCGCATCGCAGTTACTCAGGCCCTACTCAGATGAAGTTAACGATGACCCAGTTTCCACCAGCAATAAGCATTGTGCGGCTGCAGGGGCTCATGAGAATCAATGCCTCTCGGGCAGATGTAAGGGCAAGCGGCATGATTTATAGCACAGGTGAATTGTCATACCGGTAAATGTATTTATATACAAATGTCTACTAGCTGGGATTGCCATATCCCGGAACTAAGACAATCCCTTTCACGCACTCGATAACCCTCTGTTTTGTTTCAGTTCACTTCGAAATAACCATGCCATTTCTCATGTTACGCAAGCTGAGTTGGTATATCTCGCCCTGTACCTAGGCTAAACGCACTAGTGGCGCCTTACTGCGATTTTTGCATCTGTCTGTTCGCTCAGACGGGTTATGTGCACCAGAACTGCACGCGCAGGTAGGCTTCTGCACTTGAAGTGTGGTCTTGTACGTTCCTGCGAAAGATTGTGATCAGTCGAAAAACGGTTCGTTTCCGGTTTTAGCGTTACTCCCCTTGACCATAAAATGTTGGAGGGCGTACGTCCCTACTGGAAAAAGATAGGTCCCCGTGGGTTGTTCATTCTCCTCAGATCTTGCGTATTCCTGAATCAAGTCCATAGTAGTGCACTTGTCTCTCGTGCGGCTACGGCCACAATGGTGCTTTCTGCCACAAAGTGACGCAGATGTCACAAAATCACCACCATTGAAGAAAAACTAAACTATTTTCAAATCTGCCAAATTGTGTAATGTTTCGTGGTGCTAGCATAAGGATGCATTATTGCCGGACTGCATATGGGAAAAGGTTTATTCATCATATTTTGCAGTAATTAAACGTCGGTCCGAGCGATGGATCAGGTGCGAAAAGGCACCGCTGGTGCAGGTCACCTATAGGCACAGGGGGAGGTATACCAACTCAGCGTTACACAACGACAACTGACGTCGGTGGAAGTTGACCTTCATATGACCCTGAAAGTCAATGCGCAGCATTAAAAAAAAAAAAAACCCACCAAAACAAACATAAATTGTCTATGAAGTTATTTACTGTGATTGTGTAAAATATAATCACAATAACAATGAGCATTATCACACGAAAAAATAAAGTTTGTTATTAAGTTTGACCTGATGGAATTCCTTCCACAGTCATGGGTTCATCCGGAGCAGTTTCTTCAGCCGTGTGAGACTATATTTAGCGATTCTGCTTTCCCTGCTCGACAGCACGGTATTCGTCAAAAATCACGCATCCAAGTTTATAACAAACTTTGCCTGTAAATATTCTTCATTCTCACACAACTCTAGGGAAAGTGATGTATTTTGTTTGTTATTAAAAATAGCACGAGAAAACCCTCTGGCATTCTGGGCCATCATTGAAGTCATGTGAAGCAACATTTCACAGACGTAGCTGACGAGTCTGTAGGGAGACTAGGCATGCAAGAGCAGTAGTCCCCTCTTGTTTTTTGCAGAGGGAAGGGAGGGTTTGGGGGCGGGGGGGGAGGGGGCACCCTGTAACCCCCAATAAAAACATAGGGAGTGCCAAAGTATCCCTTGTCCCCCCTCATAATTCTGGACACTTTTTTTTCCCAAAAAATAAATGTGGAAGAAAAAATCGTAAGTTTCATTTATGTCAATCCTGAAAGACTATGCCTCCCTTCCCTAAACACTGCATTGTGTGGGGGTAGGGGTGGAGGGGGTGGGCGACTGGCACTACATGTACATTGTATGTGAATTTACTGAAATTTAAGGGATTTTCTGAATAGTGAAGTAAATTTGTAAAAACAGGATATTCCTGAGATTTTGACAATTCTGTGTGTACGCCGATTTACTGTTTCATTCAGGGGGTTTATAAACTCACAAATGACGGAAAAGATGTCAGTTTAAATGTTATTAAATTCCAGTCACAGCAGGACTAAGTTTTACCAAATGTTTCCATGCATGGTTTCAAAATAAGTCAAAACACTGTAAGTATTTGAAAACAATGATATAAATCACAGGTGCCAATGAAAAAAAGCATGCAGCACTGACAAGCAAGTGAATAGAGAACACTGATCGAGTCTTTTATTCGTCACTCGTTGTCAAGTGTACAGTTGAGTGCACTGAATTATGCCTCCTGGCAACTTTTTATAACTTTTATTGTTTTTGTTTTTTTCATGAATATCCTTCACATACTCAGGCAGATTATCTTGTGAACAAATAGCCATTCAAACCATGTATTTCCAAGAATTTTGTGGGATTTCACTCAATTCCTGTGTGAAACAGTAAATACATGAATTCTCAGTGATTTCATTAAATTCTGCATGCTGCCCAGGCCTAGTACAGGCCCTAATGTAAGAAACCAAATGCCGTGTGTAAAGTTCAACTATCAACAAGACATTGCCTAGTATATTTAGACTACAGCCTTTGATAACAATATGGCGTATTCCAGCGTGTGAATTTAAGTTCAAATGTTACGTTCACATAACCGACTCCTGAAACTACCACCGTGCCCGACTGACAGCATAGACTCATAGTGATCATGGAAAAACAACAACTATTCAACGGTAAGTCAAGTTTCTAATGGAAACACACCATCTGCGAAGAAAACATAGTCAGAATGTTCTTGGATTGCTTTTGATTGAAATTCGCGAAGTTCTGCGTCGCTCTGTTGTGTGGAGCGATCAAAAAAAAAAAAAAAAAAAGATCGTCTGCTAAAGATGACCTCGACCGCCGAGACTCGCTTCACGAGCGGCTGTCGCCTTTACTCTGCACTCATCTGCATGGAGACATATTCAGAGCGTCCTTTGATTACACGAGCGCGAATGAATGGTTAAAACGGAACCCGCTTCCGAAGTGTGGTTGTTTACAAAACACAACAGACAACTAGAAGTGTGATGGCACTTTGAAGTGTCCTCGCACAGATGTTCAGTGCTGCCATCTACTAGCTATCACATGATATTTTTGTGCATGCTGATTGGTCCAATTGCTCTGCGACCCCCTGCATGGCCAAAATCATAACAAGCCTGTCGTTTCAGCCATCATGGCGAATCCACGGAAGTTTAGCGAAAAAATAGCGCTGCACAATCAGAAGCAGGCGGAGGAGACGGCGGCCTTTGAGGCTATTATGAAAGAAGTGAACAGCGCTACTCGACCGGTGAGTATGTGGTTTACCGTTTAATTTAGAAAAGCCTAGCGTTCAGACGCATCTTTCTCGATTTATTCCTTACAGGGTAGGCTACTCTTGAGAAACTGTCACTGTTTGCCCCCGTTCTTGCATTCCAGGTCGTGTACGCCAAACAACATCTGCCAATATCTACCAGCCTTGGTGCTTACCGCGGAGGCTCATTACCAAATGTCAATCAGATTGGTTCCAATCAAGGCATCGACTTGCAGGTAAGATCGCGCTGCGCGTGACATTGCCATAGATCTCGCGATCGTCTCGTAGCACTCAAAACATGGCGTCGTGTCAAACATCTAAATCCTCAGTCAGATACTCTTGGCGGAAACAAACAGACAGAGTACGTTTAGTGTATGCACGGAATTGTTAGTCTGTAGAAACACCAGTTTCACATTACTGTTGTTGTCGCTTTTCAGACTGCCTTGCAGCATTTAGAAGATATCAAACAGGGACGACCGAACATCGCTGATAGAATTCATCGTGATAGATCTCGTCAAGTAGGACCTCATAGAGCCAGACCCTTTCCCGTCGACAAACGTGTATCCTTTTTATTCTGTTACTGTGTCATGCGATACTATATATTCGTTTGTTTTAAACGCTATAGATTCGTTTGTTTTTCATTGTTTTTATGTTTGTCAAATGCCACAAATGAAACTAGTTGTAAAGCAGAACAGCATGAGTATTTTCAGTTGTATTTCTGTTTATGGTCCTGTGTGTATGTCATTGTTACCTAGTTTGTGAAGATTTATAATGTGTTGATGTTTCTGTCAGTTGTAAGTCTTTGAACACATTCTTACTCATACTCATTGACTGTTTTTTAGTGCCTACCGCTGCCTGTGTCACACCTGTGTGTTCCGAACTCATTAAGTGAAACTGACGTACATCATTACTTGTGATCACTTACTTAGACTTATGGTCATTTAAGAATAGGAGACAATAAACATTGACTGATCTTGTTGACAAGCATTAAAAGTAAACATGTTTTCCACAATGTCTGATTAACTGTCTGTAAATTTAAGGATACTTCTGATTCAGTGATCATCACAGAGGCAAAGAGAACATTTGTTCTGTTCATGTTACCAGAAGTGTGTTTATTGGTCATGTTGGTTGGTGACCAGGCAACACATTTGCTACACATACCTGTGAAAAGGTAATTTATTAACAGCAAAGAGCCATGCATGCAGGGTTTCTGAAACTGATTTGTTTGATTCGTGATGCAGGGTTTTCACCAAATGTAAGAGGTTAGACACTATTACCAGTAGCCCCTTGGCTGCAAAACCCATGAGAATCAACTCCTTATACTGAGATCAGTTCTGTCGTTTTTTTCAGATTCATTTTTTTCTAGGATGAAACATGACTGTTGTAGTGTTTGCAGTATTATTGGCATTCATCAGATTGATACTGGGCTATTAATGACAGGTGTTGTGGCTGCTGAAACATTATTAATGTTTAGAGAGCACTTAAAATACTTCACCAGTGGAATTGGTATCCCAGTGACCATTGGAACATTTGGGTGCATCCTCCATAATACAGAAAGAAGTTCCGGTACTGATTGCTGCATGGGTGCTTCTCTGCTTGTTGGGAGATTTCAAGGGGTGGGGTGAGGTAATGCAGTAATATTTCTTTTAAAATTGCATTCACAATCATTTATGTTTGAATCAATGTTGATGTCAAAATGTATACATATTACAATTTACATATGTATGAATGGTTTACGCTAATTCAGTCTAATAATCTTTTTAATTTAATGAAAATTCTCAGTTGTTTCATTTTATCAACACATAGAAAATAAGAAATAGTCCATTTAATTATATTTTCTTTTTTAATCAGAATCAGCAGCCTGTCACAGTCAGAGGTCAGCTGCAAGAGTGAGCTTAATTCCAACCACACAGTTCATCACTTCATGACAAATTCAGTCACACCCTGGATAGTCCTGTAACTCTTGCAAAAAATTACATAGACATACAATGTTAATAGTGGCTGATGGGTCTTATAATAAAGCACAGTAGGTTTTTTTTAATATAATTGTTTTTCTTAAATCTGCGAGGCGATTTAGCTAATCCATTGAATTTTTTAACAACCTATTCATTGGGGACAGTCATTCGCTGGATAGGTCTGTAGCACATTACAAAGAAATGCATGTAGACAAATGTTCACATTTTGATTATCTGGCTAAATAAGTTTTATGATAAATCACCGTAAATATTTAAAAAAAAGAAGTAACGTGTTTTTTCTTCTGAAATCAGCGAGGTGATTAAACTGAAATGACCTATTTATGAGGAGTAGGTCATATGTCCAATTGTTTACTGATCCAAACTTAACTCTGCACCCTGCTCAGTAGTTTGTACTTGAGCTTGCTCGTGCATCTTGCCCCAGTAGTAGCCTATTTGTGGAGCTTCATTCAAGTTCATCGACAACTGACAAAAGTGAAATGCACCTCCTCCCTAACCTCTGACATGCCCCCCTTGAATTTCCCCCCTCTTCACCCAAGCATCCTACTTTCTATCTGGTTTGCATTTTGTTTATGAGCCATTCTCAAAAGGTGAACACCAAAGTGTGACAAAATCTTAAATTATTAAAATGTTTTGAAACTCGACTATTTTATGTCTGAGGCATGTTTTGTCATTCTAGTTTTCAAAACAGTGTTTGAAAAGATAATCTGAGATTCTATATTGCTGTTGGAGCCCTTGAGATGTCCAAAATCTGAGGAGAATGGAGGTTACTGATGACATGGAATATTATCTAGTACACCAACAAAAATAAGCACAAATGTGTGCATCTTTTAACTCCAGCACAGACAGAACTAATACTATGATTAAAATAACAACAGAAACTTGTACATGTTACTAAGATGTATTTTGAAAAAAATGTCATGTAATCGGTAACCTCCAAACTTTCAGCCTCAGATTTCTTTACGTCGCAGTAAGCAAAATTGCCTCAGCAATTTAAAAACAAACAAACCAGAATGTGTGCTTAGTAAAATTGTCATTTATTTCAAATGCACAAACAAAACAAAACAAAAAATCAAGAAATGTTATACTTTTCATCTTAAAAACAGATTTCCGTTTGTTTATCACATCTGCTACATAATGCGGAAATCTGAGTGTAAAACACATTGTCAGAAATGAAAGCTGTCAGTAGATACATGGACACCAATATCTAGATCAATAGAGGAGTTGACAAGCTCATCAGCTTACTGTCAAATTTCCAATAAATGCACAGAAAGAGTTTTTGATGTTATTCTGTCATAAGGAGCATTTTCTGTGATTCGTAACTTTCTCTTTCGACTCAACACAACACTTTACTCAGAACAGGTTCCTTGCTAAGAAAACATGACCGTCACATTTTACAATGCCTTAGAAAGATTCTACATCAGTCTCTTCATGAAGGTCAGCAGGAATATTTTTAAAATACAGGCAAGAATGTGTGCGGATGTTATGAAAAATGTCTGGACGTGATGCGTAAAATGATGATGACCGAATAGCGAAATCTCTTGCCATGCCTTGTCTGCGTCATTTGCAGTGAAAAGTAAAGGTTATCCGCATCTGGGTGATAGGTATGTTCAAAATTAGAATCGGAACTTCTCGGTCAGCTGCATTTTGTGGTGTTAATCCAACCATGTTTCTGGACGTAAAAAATGACCAGGCATTTTCTCTGAAAAAATAAAAGCCTATAAAACTAAGTTTGCATCCTCAAGACGTAAAACGTTCACTTGCACTGATGTTATTTGAAAATATCAGTACAGATATAGGCTTGAAACTCTGCTGGGTTTACTTGTTTGCCAATGGGAATTTTTCCCCCGATCTTGTACTCGATGACCTGACATGTAACATTCATTCGCATACATTCTCAGGTGTTTTACACCAATAAAAACGTTTTTCTGGAACTGATTAAAACTTTCTGAATAAAGAACTACACATAATGTATCCATGGAAATGACTGGTTTGTAAAAATAATTACAGTGAAAGGTTTATTTTTACTTGTTTTCTCAGTAGGGGTTCTCGCGTCATGTTTTCAAGCTGCAAAAAGTTACATTTTTGTCTAATTAATCCTCGATATAGTACACTTTCAGAAGAGTAATCAAGACATGCTTGTTATATGTATTTCTTCATTTAATATGAAACACATTGGTGTAAAATGGAATGTGTCAGCACAATATAATATTAATGCTTGTGTGACAAAAGTGGCCACTATTTGGTACTTACACCATTTGAGAATGGCTCATATAGGAATGACATAGCTGAGGGACATTGGGACCTAGTGTCTCTCAGCTGTTTTATTACCAAGAGACAGTGAGTGAAGACTTATGCATATCTATTCTATACCTGTTGCTGGAAAAAGACTTTTTCCCCTCCATAGTGCAATCACCCACCAGTTCTGATAACAGTACTGGTGGTTGTAACTTGTTTGCATAGGGGGGGGGGGGGGGGGGGTGGTTGGGTGGTATTCAGAGTTTAAATTTATGACTGCCCAAGGGAAGAGGTAATGGAGAGACCACACTTGTCATGAATTTATCAAATTATCAACACCTTGACAAGATCCTCAGGTGGACTGCTCTCCCTATGGCTCGGTGTACTTATCACCACCTCCAGACACAAGCTGGCGAAGGTAGGCACCTCAAGTTTATTTATTTTGCTTCTTAATAGGATTTTGCATGCTGCTCCTTGTTTCCTTTTATGTAACCCCCTTGTGCATGCAACCACGTGTACTGTGAACAAGGGGGTTAGTCTTTTCTTGTCAATTTTTCAATTTTCATTATGCATTTGTGAAATATCTTTGTCCTTTGCTGAATCAGTGTATTATGTATCTGAGCTAATATAAAAATATTTATTTAGGCTTGTAGTTTATAGATCTCTGCTTGGCCTATGACTATGAGCTTGTCTCTGTGTCTGTTTTGAGATCTGTCTGTTTTGTTGTGCAGCTCTGTGCTTTTTAGAACTTGCGTATGATAGCAGGAAACATAATGATCACACAGTGTTGATGTGTTATATATATATATCATTGTACTTCTTTGTAGGTGTTCATGCTTTTCTCGTACATTGTTCTATCATTCTTTATTGTACCAGTATATGTAACTCACCATAGTAAAGTTGTGTGTCTTGTTGCAAAATCTGTGAGAATATTAACCCCTTTGTGCATGTAGCTTTTGCTACTGTAAGCAGTATTGGTGGCCGCACGCATATGGGGGTTAACATTGTTTTGGCTGATTAGTGATATGTAACTGTAGCTTGTTTTGCCATGCACATTTTATACAGATCGTGCACTGTGACCACCGTAACACTGATGGTCACCCTTGTTGGAGTCTTGGCTTTTAAAGTGACCTGCTCCATGTAGTAAATGGTTAATAACTAGCAATATCTCCTGTATAAATGTTTTTAGTATTTCTTACAATAATGCAGGACAAAAGGGTTAACATAACATGAAGTTTGAATATATCTATTGTAAAATGAAACACTTTTCAGCTCTTCTCTTTTTTGCACATGAGAGTCCCGTCTTTGAACACAAAGGGCAGTAGAAAACATCTGTTTATTTTTGCTTACATAAATGGATTGTGAAAGATAGGGTAGAAAAGACTTTGCCGAGGCACAGCAACATTTAGAACAGTGTTGTACAACCGCAAATTTTAGCAGTGAAAGTCTGCTATGGAGTAGATCACTTTACTTATGCTGTACCATGTGCTAATTTCATATTTGTACATGTACAGTGCAGCTGCACTTTTCACATGAAGTGCATGGATATGTTTTGGAACAAAAAAGGATAACCAGTCATTCTTGAGGACGTTATAATTTTTTTTAGTTTTAACCCTTATCATTCTGATACACCCATTGCTTGACATAAATTTGACTGATAGTTTAAGGGTACTGCCAGAATAGCTTGGCTCTTGAGGCGCCAAGCTATTCTGGCACCAGACTTGAACAAAAAAAAAAACCAGTTGATCTATCTCCTGTAATGTGGCCTTTCTAGGACAATAAGCAAAGTGACAAAAGCAGCATCTGGATGTAATGGGTTAAACAATTAAAAAAAAGTTTGTTTGTAACTGTAACTTTCCTTTCCTTGGTGCAAGATATCCAGAATATCTGTTATAGATTAAAAGAATATGTACATGTAATTACTGGAGAGGTATGCAGGGAGATGCAGATCAGAGATAGTACTCCAGTAGTGTTGGTATTGTGATGTGTGTGTTTTGTTAGGGGTGTGGCAGTGGGGTGTTGAAGAGTCAGGGGGAGGGGGGGGGGGGGGTATTAAGAAACCTGCTCAGATTTTGGTATTGGTACTCTCCTGTATTACTTAGAGCTCTTACTAACTCCTTGAGCTTAGAGTTGCTTTATAATTGTTAGGTACATAGAGTGCAGTATTGGAAATGGCAGCCAAGTAAGGCGAGTAATGTAACTTGAGGTGCACTGTAATTGTGTAAAATGATTGAATGAGAAAAAGAAAAATGACCAAACACATGCAGCTGCCACAATATAACAATTTTACATCACCAAAGAATAATGGGCCTGTGATTTCCACAGTCAGATTAGTCATGTTTCTGAATCATCAGCCAATGTGCATGGGACTACTTACAAATTTATCTGCTCCCAAGCTCAGTTTTGATACCTCAGGATTAGTGCCTAATTTGCATCCCAGTGTGACTTTCTCAATGGGTGTGCTAGTATGGCATCTTTCTTAAAGTTGCATGCGTGATAAGCTTGTTAGGGGCTAAGCTATCAGGCATGTAAGATAAACTTAATTTGTTTGATTGTTCGGCAAACTTAATTTGTTTGATTGCTCGGCTTATGCAGTCAGGCACTTCCTGGCTTGAGTAGTGGGTGCTGAAACAAAAGTGAAAAAGAGTTCAAGTAAATTTTGCTCTTGAAAAAGAGTTCAAGTAAACTTTGCTTTAACCAGTATGTGCATGCATCCATCGGTATTGTTTACACTTACAGTATGGATGACAGCATGCACAAGGAGGGGAAGTCATTGAAGTCACTCTGCATCAGTAGCTGCGGAAGTGTCCTATAGCACTGCTGGCAGTAATGCTATATGACACTCTTGCAGTTACTGAGCAAGGTGCTTTGTCCTCAACCACAATTTAGATAACTCCAAAGAAAAGATATCTAATAATTATGATCAGTACCCCATTTTGACCCCATCATCTGCATAGATTTGAACTATTGATTGTCTGTTGGTAGAAAGAATAACAGGGGATGCATGCTGTACATTAGGATGCATGCTTTTCAAACTTGTACGTGTAACCATATTTTTATCATGCCAACTTTGATCTATTTTTGATTTTGTACAGATCTCCAGCCTTGATTAGTTCACCCCCAATAATTGTAAATCCCCCCTCTCCCACCCATGTCAATACAATACAATAATACTTTTATTACTCCCTCATGGGGACATTTTCTGTCATGTCTGAACAGCACATGGAAAAGCTTAAAAGGTACAACAACAATCTAACAATCATTCTACCACTCAGCTGATGTATTGATTACTGTAAATAATTGGAAGTGGTCCTGTTGGTACCTTTATATTCCTGGCTTCAGAAACACACAGGGCTTATGCCCCATATATTTCTCAGTCCAAGAATGTTCGCTAGTCTCCCTAGTCCCTAATCATTGATGTGCAGTGGGGCTATAAACTGAATTAAGTTTGCTAGTCAAGTGCTTTCTATTGATATTACTGTTGAAACAGGATGCTGCCGCTGGTAGTGGTACTGTAATAATAATACATAGTTTTTATATAGCGCCCTTCCCCATGGACACCAAGCTCGGAGCGCTTTACAGCACATAAAAATCATTTAAAAGGAGAAAAATTGGAACGCACGCACTCTTTAAATAAACACCTGCTCGCACCATGTAGGCACATTTCAAACACGAACATCGCGCGCGCACACACACACACACACACAGACAGAGCATACATGGGCTACACAGTGGATGCAGGCACAGGGGGAATAATTGTGAGAACTGGTTTACGTTCACGTGATCAGAGCTACCCTTAACCTCCCTGCAGACCCTCCCTAAGGACAGGGTCTGCGAAACTGTAGTTCACATGACCTTATTCTGATTGCATCATATCTCCCTCTAAAGGATTGACCAGAATACTGGGGATTTCCATGTGGTTTTTTTTTTTGTCACAGGTCACCTACAGGTTACTAGGTCATCACGCACAGAGAATGTTTTGTTGCTTTCTCCCCAAAAATATTTTACTGAACAAAAAAAAAGCCCGTAGGTTTAGTCTAAATAACTCTGTTTTACAAGTAATGTTTGAAAAAAAAGCATCGCTTTGACTTGTGTCCTCATGGAAGGTCAGTTTCACCATCTACATTACTGTACATTTGCTAAATTTGTCAAAGTGCAGCTACTAGGCTAGGCTACTGGAAGAATGTTAATCAAGTATACTGCATTGTGGATGACATAATCTGTCAGTACCTCTTAGTTCAATTCATCGCTGTTTTTGCTGGATGTAGTTCTTGAAGCACACCACTATTTTGGTTAGAACGCTGCTCATGTAATCAGAAGGTCTCAGAAGTTTAGGTTTTAGAGTTCACACAAAACAGGCGTGTCTTGTTACACCTAGTGGTCATGCATTAAGAAATTCAGCAGCCTGAGGCTTCTTAAAACCAAAAGAATGATAATGCTAATACTAGTAATAGTTCATAGTGTACACCATGACAACCTAAAGCTCATTGATACAATTTTATACAGTGTACTCAAATTGTTTCTTTCTTTCTACCCATAAACCATTTATATAAAGTATAGTATTATCCTAATTATTAGACTAATTGCTTGTAGTTGTACCCATTGAGTCCTGATGCACTACAGCAGGTGATGGGTCAACCATGATAATTCAAGGGTAGTGCCAGATTAGCTTGGCGCCAACAGGCGCCAAGCTAATCTGGCACTGCCCTTGAATTATCATGGTCGATCCATCTCCTGCAACTGGTGCATAGTCATCAGATGACACCTCCATAAATTTGGGAAACACGGCCGTCGGGCTGCATGAGTTAACCTTTTCACTGCCAGTGGACACAGATTGTGTTTTGGAAATCATTGTAAATTCAATCTGAATGATTCCAAGCGGTCAAAAGAACATAGACACAAGTGGTTTCAGCCGGAGGCATAGATCCTCCGAGCCCCTGCAACCGTGTGGGCTCATGAGGATCAGTCCCTTTTGCAGTTAGGTGGTGGTCAGTTTTCCTCTGCAGTGAACAGGTTAAGTTTCATTAACAGATTTATTTTCCTGTGGCCCCCATCTAGAATTATAGATTGTCATCTGTTTGACAAGAGGTTTGGGGTGGGGAAATGTGTGGAGATAAAAAGTAAATAATATATTAATTTATAATTATGATTTATATGTCATTACATGAAAATTTCAGGCGATGCGTCCTTGGCCAAAAAGGGCATGATAACTTATGTGAATTACTGATTTAACCAACAAACAGCCCATCCTTTGCGATAAACTTTATCTTTTCACTGTCAGCGTCATTGATCTTTGTGCCTCCATCATCGTGCAATAGTTTGTTTTCTACTACATCCTGCTCCAAAATTACAGACAAGATCACCAGAGGACAACCTGCGTCTGAGAGGGCAGGTGTAGTCAAGAATTTCAACAAGAAGCAAGAGGCTTCGTTCATCGTAAGCGCATGTAAACCGCGGGGTCTCACGAGGATCTGTGTCTCAAGCCGACGGAGTGTCCCCACTCTCTTTCAGTCCCCAGTTTAGACTCGCGTCTCTGACATTTCATCGCGGTACCGGTGTACATCATATTTATCCCACGACACGATTACGTGGCCTATTTTCTGCCGTGCATGGTCTAAATTTTGCGATTCCGCAGGGAGAATGCTAGCGGCGCAGTGGCAGTATTGATTTTTAGCCGTAGTCCTAGGCAGAAGCACAACTGGCCTGCTTCTCTGTTAGAGGTACAAGGATTAAGTGTACATATTTTTATGTGCCACAGATTTGGAGCTGATCCTCCATAGCAGGAGACAGAAATGGTTACAACTTATTCGTTATTTAAAGCCGAACACGGTTTTCTGCAAACATCCCCACAAAGAAACAGTATTCCACAGCACTCTAGGATGCATTTATTTTTTGTTTCAACTGGTACAGTTTTGTATTCTGCAAGTACAGCCATGAAAATGTTGTCATCGTGCAAAATATGCTTGCAGGTGGAAGGAATTCACACTTTTGTTTTTGTCTACTTCTTAGTGCAGGAATGCCAGTATGACACCCACAGTGTCCGGTCTTCTGAATAAATTGAAGCAGCATGCATGTTCTTTTTGAAAACATGCATGTTTACTTCAAAAGTACTGTGTGTGCTTAACCCATTTAGCCATGACACATATTAACAAGATCTGAATCAACCATGACACTTCAAGGGTGGTGCCAGACTATCTTTGTTCCACTTGGTGCCAGGCTATCTGGCACCAGCCTAGACACATCATGGTCGATCTGTCATCAGAAGTGACATGCAGTCTTCAGAGGAAACCTTTCCAGTTGTGGGAATATATACTTTTATTTATGTAATGCATAGTTGGACCTTAAGACTCGGTGTGTTAAGCCGCGCTGTTTACTTTGACTTACTGGTGAGGTGCTGCATCAGGACAGGATGATAAGGCTGCATATCTGAATGCAGCACATCTCAAATGTGTTAAAACATGCTGCATTCATTTCAGAAGGGTTAGTATTGTTGACCGTGAAAGCTGGTGTCATCTTCTAATCAAAATTTCATAATGAATAAAGTGTCATTACTACATGTACCTTTAGCAGACACGCAGAGCTAATAATTTTCAATTGAAATTATTATGGTATGCCACAGAGTGGATTAAAAAATAATTGTGGTTCACGTTATCCATCAGCTGTAGGGATGCGAAGTCCATGATCTAGCAGTTTGACATTTTCAAGAATTGAATTCAATTTGAATGATTGTCCAGTCAGAAGAAAACTTCTGACGTGTGATTCTGATATTACTAAATTGCATTGAAATGAATTTAATTAATGAATTTAGTTTAGTAGCTATGGCTGTTTGCATCTTGCATTATGGTTTGTCCACTGTCTAGGATGCATTTCATTTTTGACACTGTGCATTGTATACAATGTGAATAGTTGTTGCACATTTGTTGGCATAGATTCTAGTGTTGTTTTTTTGTTGTTGTTATGACTATAATACAGATTATTCTAGAATACATGTACTGCAGTTTTGCATGGTCAACTTCACTATTGACCCATACTGATCACAGGTGTTCAAACTTTAGGATTGCATGAAGATTATTTCAGCAGTCTTTAACTCATTCAAGAGATGTTGCATATGGATGTGTGCGGCTTTAAGCCACATGACTGAATGCAGCACATCTCCAATGTATTAACTCATTCAATCAGAATGCAGTATCGCATCTCTGCGGGTGCATATTGCTGGCACATTTCATAAAACTACGGGTCAGTGTCAGTGGCACAACACTACCTGTCGATAGCCCTACAATTGCTAGCACTACCTATTAGCAAGTATGATCGCTAGCATAATGTGTCGCTAGCACTATCGATATATCGCTACATAGTTCTAGCACCCGTAGTTCTATAAGGTCATAGTGCTATCGAGTGTATTGCTATCCACAAGCAGTACTATTGGCACATAGTGCTAACACTAGTAACAGCCGTAGTTCTATCAACATGTAGTGCTCCTGATCGGTAGTGCCAATGGGATTCAGCCCTTCTCTGCCGTCTGCTAGGAATGTTTATCGAAACCAGCACATTCTCATTGTTAATAACTGTGCCTGAAGCATATATATATATATTTAAATATAAATGAATGCCAGCTAGAGGCCTAGATACTCCTAAACTCCCACATCTGCAGGGGCTCATGAAGACGTACATCTCTTGCACCTGGGCGTTGTTTGCTGTACTCCAGCAGTGGAGTGGTAAAAACGTCAGTGCAAGACACATAAAATGTCCTCTCTAGATACATGTATCATGGATCATAATGATTGCCATGAATTGATGAAATGGCTCAATGTTGCTTGCTCATGTTGGGGTTGGGTTCCCATGGAAACAGTTATGTCTTAAAGTTTGTGAAGTGTTGAATTTGGGCTGCACACTGGTGATATGATTAAACTGAATGGGAATAATTATACTGCTTGTATGGAAGATGTTACTGCACAACATGTATTTCGTCTTTGGTGCTCAGGTTATTATTTAATGGTTATGCTTTTTTTGTGTGTTTTATTTTTTCATTCACTCATTTTGGGCTCAGTTGCGAAGCAAAATTGAGTCTATGTTTTGGGCCAATGGTTGTCGTCCGTGGTAAACTTTAACGTTGGCATTTTCTCGGAGACTATTCAAGCCACATTCTTCAAACTTGGCCCAAAGATACTTTGTGGTAAGACCTTTCTAAACATACCAATTTGAGTGTCCTCTCACAAAGGTCAAGGTCACAGGGGATCAGGACATAGGTAAAAAAAATTTGCTTTATTTCGATATCATGTATTTTTTCTCAAATACTTTTCATATTATCAATATGAAACTTGGTACAAAGATACCTGATGGTAAGACCTTTCTATACGTACTAATTTGGTTGAGCCCCCACCCGGGTCTGCCCTGGGGGACTTAGGTGGGGTTAACTACTTTTTAGTTCCCAGGGTCACCCTGGTCAGCCCTACAGGGTGGGTTTTCCTCTCTATTCTGGGGCATGAGTTTCTGTCTACCCGTGGTCCATTCACCTGTATTTTCCTATTTTAAACTCTCCCTACTGTCTGCGCTGTCTGTAGCTCTTGATATTGGATGTGTGTTGCTAAATGGTCTTAGCTTTATTTAGGCCCCATATCGTAGGTTTATTTAACGTATTGGACCGGCTAGCGACATACATTCAATATTCTGTTTAGTTTTTTTTGTTGTTTTTGTTTTTGTTTTTTCACAAGCAGTGCAGGCACGTCCTGAGAAAGCCTTGTTGCTGTCGGGACGTTAAGCAATGTACAATCAATCATTAATTTGGTTGATCCCTCTGAAAGGTCAAGGGTCACAAGGGCTCAGGAAATAGGTCTGAAATAGCAATATTTTGACAAAAGATGTTTTTTTCTCAAATACTGTTCACAACTTTAAACCCAAACTTGCTACAGAGATGCCTGATGGGAAGACCTTTCTATGCACACTAATTTGGTTGATCCATCGAAAAGGTCAAGGGTCATGAGAGCTCAGGAAATAAGTCTAAAATAGCCATATTTTGACAAAAGGTGTTTTATCTCAAATACTATTCACAACTTAAAACCCCAATTTGGTACAGAGATACCTGATATTAAGACCTATCTATGCATACTAATTTGGATGACCCCTTGGAAAGGTCAAGGGTCACATGAGGCTGGCAAATGTGTGTAAAATGCTGATTTTTGATAAAATTGTAGGTATTCCCAAATCTTTGAAATTTTTTCAACCAAATTTGGTACAAAGATAGATGATGATAAGACCTTGCTATGCATACTAATTTAGTCGACTCATCACAAGGGTCAGGGGTCATGGTGGGTTGACAGATGTATGAAAAATGCTTACATTTTCAGAAACATGGATTTTGCTGCTGCAGAATCCAGCCCTTGTCACAAAGGTCACACATATGTAAATTGGTCATACACATGAGCCATAATGGCTTTGCCTTTCTTGTTTAATATATCATTTAATTAATTTTATTTATTTATTTTTGTTGTTGCTGTGAATCATGCTGCATTTGGTGAATGTTTTACACGTATTTGTTTTGGTTTGCATCCTTTTATTTTTGAATGATAAATTTCAAATAACACTTTGGGGTCAGCAAGTGTTTTCTCTGGCTTAAAATGTTAAACGCAATAAATATATGTAATGACTTCAGTTACATTTCTTTCATCTAGAAATCAATGTTTGTGGTTTGAAACTTACTTAAAACTAGTAAGTGTTGTAACTGTGACAGAGTACTGCTACCAGTTAGCTGAGGCTAAAGTTAAGGTGGAATTGTTTTTGTACTCAAAACACTCTTTTCCTTTGTGCATGCAAGTCTTGAAATTGTATTGACTGCAAGAACTGAAAAAAATAATTCTATAAATCATGTATTTTTTGCACTTTGTGCATTGAACAATCATCAACACGCGCAGACACGACTGTGAGCTGTAGTTTGTGGTCTTGTTCAGTGTTTGCTTGAAATGTATGGGAAGTACACTCACTTTATATAATTGTTTTGCAAAATATGGATAAAATGGCTGCATATGTTGCTTGGAAATCTATCCAAAATGATTAATCAGCTGTAATATGAAACATTTCACACCGCACAATGTATGACTTACGTCATGAAACTATTTTACTTTTCGTTAGTGTTGAATTAGGTGAAAGGATGACTTCAGTGTTGGGGTGGGGAAAGGGATTTTGAGATTTGGTGAAGGGTTTGTTAGTTTATCTGTGGGGTAGAGGTGGTTCTTACATTGGTAACTGGGTATGGAATCATGGAGTTTGAGTTTTAACAAGAATTTAAAACTAAGAGAAAAAAAGAAAACATTT
The DNA here is from genome assembly GCA_036245525.1 of Semisulcospira habei. Taxonomy (NCBI): domain Eukaryota; kingdom Metazoa; phylum Mollusca; class Gastropoda; family Semisulcospiridae; genus Semisulcospira; species Semisulcospira habei. The sequence continues at coordinate 5,136 of BTPG01000283.1, read as the reverse complement.
CACATTCTGATCCAAATTGAATTTGATTTTTTTAAAAATTGTTAGTCGATTGATAAGTAGTCAAACTTGTACCAGTATAAAGTTGCAGATTGCCAGAGAGAATACTGTGTCTGTTTTTGTTTGTTGAGTTTTTGCTGTTTTGTTTGGTTTTCATTTGTTTGGTGTGCTCTGCCCTCTACAGGATGTATCGCTATCTTAATGGAGTTTCCCTCTCGCGGTGAGTTTGTTTGCCTCCCGGTAACCATGGTGATGGGATGCATGATGGGATAGGGGCATGGTTGACCCACATTTTCAGTGCTCAGAGGTCAGGGGCATGGTAAATTATACTTCTATGGATCTTATTGGTGTTAGTGCTATGTGAATGACTCAAAATTCAGAATGTCACAACAAATCATGTACGTTGTGTGTAACAGTACTGAGCAGCATGATTGTGCGAGTTGTTATTGCAAAAGCAGGAGCAAAAAGAGTGGAATCGAACCGTGCCATGAAACTTATATCAAAACTATTTTCTTGAAAAGAAAGTTGGGTAGAAGCTTTTTCTTCACATTCCAATCAGAACTATACTAATGGTCAAAACTTAAGGGCCACTTTTTATCGCAGATGCACCGACAACACCACACAAATAATGTAACAATACTTGGAGTCTGTACTTTGCTAATTTATTCAGTAACAATTTCATTTAAGTTTTGAGTAAACCAAGCAATTGTAACAAGAGCAGTAAGTTGGAATGTTCACCCACCCCTCTTTTGAAAAGTCACACAAGACTGGTCCAGTCAGTAGCAAGTGTACCCACCGTTTGCAGCATTGATGCATGGAGTACACCAGGGTTCGGAGAACATCATGTGGGATCGCTTCCCACTCTTGATGCAGGAACTGAGTCAGCTGGGGGACGCCTTGAGGTGGGGGGGGGGGGGGGTTGGTTGCTGACTACACGTTGCCCCAGCACATCCCTGAGGTGTTCGATGGGAGCCAGATCAGGTGAACGAGCTGGCCACTCCATCCTCATGATGCCACGTTGCTCAAGGTACTCGTCCACCACATGGGCGCGATGAGGTCGAGTGTTGTTGTCCTGCAGAACAGCATTGTCGCCTATGGCTTGGAGAGCTGGCTGGATGAAGGGCTGCACAATCTCGTCCCGCTAGCGCAATCCAGTCAGGGTGCTTCGGATGACGTGAGGGGGGTCCTGCCTTCCCTGCTGAAGCCTGCCCAGACCATGACTGAGCCTCCTCCATAGCGATCCACTTCTTGGACGCATCCATTCATGAATCGCTCACCCAGGCGTCTCCAGACCCTCACCTTGCCGTCGTTGAAGGACACAGTGAACCATGACTCATCAGTAAACAGAACCTGAGTCCACTGGAGTCTGTTCCACCTCACATGTTGACGACACCAGGCAACCCGGGCTCTGCGGTGATCTGGAGTGAGGTGTATTCTCACTGCTGCTCTGCATGAAGCCAGGCCAGTTTCGCGCAGACGTCGGCAGACTGTGCCTCTGCTGACATTAACGTTTGCAGCTTGCATCAGTTGACATCGCAGAGTGGTCGACGTGACAGTTCAGTTGCGCAGAGCTGCCACACAGAGGTATCTGTCCTCCCTACTGCTGGTGCAGCGCGGGCGTCCTGAGCAGGGTCGTCGTTCTGCCCTTCCAGTTTCTTAGAATCGTGCCAGCAGCCTCTGGATCACTGAATGGGACACCCCAAGACGTCTCCCAACTTCTCGTCTGGAAATTGCATCCTGCAGCTTTGATTGGTTAGTTAGGGTTTAACGTCCACAGCACTGAGGTGATCATGGACAGCCCTGACGGCCATGCTAGTGCCCGGCTTTGATCTACTGGCATTAGGCTTCGTCGTGGTGGCATGGTTAGGAAAGTGACAATTATGCCCCTACTGTACCGGTATTTGTAGCGAAACAGAAGTGCTCAGTGTTCACGACTGACCCCTTTAGCATGTGCATCACGATTTACCAAGTTTGTCCACCTGCCAGCCTTTGGTACGCTTGCCAATATCGCACAGCTTTTCATGTGCATTTGACACGTTTGTGGAAATTGATGTATTGTTGTCTATTGTTCTCTGTACAGTGGACTGTCTAAGGTCAACATTTAACCCATTTGGATCAAAAGAACACTGTATTTTATTAGCATACTTGCGACGATAAACAATGACACAAAAAAGGGGGGTGGCCCATAAGTTTTGACCATTAGAACAGTTTTCATCCACTCATTTTTGTTTGTTGGAAAATAAAGGTCAGTCTATTTGATATTGGAAGCTTAAACCATGAGTAAGGCATTTGAACTCTTAACCGTCAAAATGTATTGCACTGCCGGCGCTGTTTGTTAACCTGACGGTCCACATGTCCGGAAGATCTACCATAGGTAAGCACAGCAAAGAGGCGAGACCATGAAAATAGTATTAGCAGACATTTGTTGCCAGATTGATGGACTGAAAAGTGCTTGCAGTAATTACAGCTATTTTATTTAGTTTTTGGGGTCATTCAGAATAAATTTTATTGGCATTTCAGTGAGACATTTGATATTCCCTGAATTTCACCCTAATTCAGTCTGATCCACCCTGATCCTGAGGCACACTGTCCTGTCTTTTACCACCACCAGATATTTCTCTACCTTTTGCTGGTTGTATGCATGAGAAAAATATTTACAGTTCAAGTTTGCACTGAATGACCAATGGTGCTTACGACATTTCTGAATCCATAATCACAAGTCAGATGGAGCATTCAAGTGTTCTACAATTTTATGGCTGATAGATTTAGACACACTGCCAGTTAACAAAAGGCCAACATCAACTGCAGTTGGTGAGCACACTGTTGGCAACTGAAGTCGGTTCCATGGCCCTTTGCTCATTGGACTACCTGTTTTTAATCTGCACCCACAGTACCCACCATTGTTTGACCCTTTTCTCTTCATCCTTCAGATCTGAGATTGCTCCTAAATTATTTTGCACATGATCTCCAAGCCCTAACCCATCCTTTTTTTCTGCTACAAAGGCCGTCTGTTTTTTTAAATTATGCATTTCTTTCAGTGTTATTATATTGACAACTCTTGTGTGGTTAATTTCTCTTAAAATGTGAACACAGTTAAAAGTGCTAAGGGGTTATAAAGACTTTGTCTTTGGTGGGATTTTCAGATTTATGGATCATGTGAAACTTTCATCAGTAACACAAAGGGCTTCTGATGTAGAGAACCTCAAGATTGATCTAGCAACAAACGTGTTTGTGTGAAGTTTGCTTGGGCCACCATAATTAATTCTAGGGTTCAGGTCAGCCGTGCACATTTTTGTGTGTTACATATTACATTACTGGCTTTTGAAATGATTCTTATTTGGGGCAAGGAAGGTATACAATTGACAGTGTTGATAAGCATAAAGCTAACCGATTGCATCTTGAAGATGATATATGATGGTAGTGTCTGTCCTTGGCTTCACAAAGATGAAAACCGGTGTTGTAATGGAAAGATCAAGTGTTTTGTAAATGGGAGACTGAGTGTTGCATTGTCTGTGTAGAGAACAGAGGATAGAGATCTATGTGGAGTACATGTATAATATACTTGTTTTGGAAGCGTTTCAAATTCTGGCTCACACGCGAAGCAAAATTGAGTCTATGTTTTGGTCCGTCCCTCCTCCGTCTGGCGTCCGTCATCCGCGGTAAACTTTAACATTGGCATTTTCTCGGAGACTATTCTAGCCACAGTCTTCAAAGGTCACAGGGGATCAGGAAATAGGTAAAAAAATAGCTATATTTTGACTTGCTTTATTTTTTCTCAAACACTATTCACGACTTTAAACCCAAACTTGGTACAGAGATACCTGATGGTAAAACCTTTCTATGCATACTAATTTGGTTGATGTCTTGGAAAGGTCAAGGGTCACAAGAGCTCAGGAAATGCATGAAAAATAGCCATAGTTTGACAAAAGATGTTTTTTCTCTAATACTATTCATAACTTTAAACCCAAACTTGGTACAGAGTACTGATGGTAAGATCTATCTATGCATACTAATTTGAAAGTTCAAGGGTCACAAGAGCTCGGGAAATAGGTAAGAAAATAGCCATATTTTGACAAAAGATGTTTTTTGGCTCACGTGCAAAGCAAAAGTGAGTATGTTTTGGGCCAGTGGTTGTTTGTCCGTCGGCCGTGGAAAACTTTAACGTTGGCATTTTTTCGGAGACTATTAAAGTTAAGGTCTTCAAACTTGGCCCAAGGATACTTTGTGGCAAGACCTTTCTAAACATACCAATTTCAGTGACCTCTCACAAAGATCAAGGTCACAGTGGCTCAGGAAAAATATGAAAAATAGCTATTTTGGGACATTATTGCTTTTTTCTCAAATACTATTCACAACTTCAAACCCAAACTTGGAACAAAGATACCTGATTGTAAGACCTTTATATGCACACTAATTTGGTTCATCCCTCGGAAAGGTCAAGGGTCACAAGAGCTCAAGAAATAGGTCCACAATGACCATATTTTTACAAACATGTTTGTTTTTTTCGCAAATACTATTCACAACTTCAAACCCAAACTTATAATAATAATAATAATAATTACGGTATTTATAATGCGCTTATCTTCTAATAATTATAACTCTAAGCGTGCACTCACAACTCGCGCACGCATGCGCACGCTTTAGACAATGACTCACGTACCACATAATCATTACGACAGTCAGCTTGGGGTGGAGAGTGTGGTGATATAGTGCTAGAACTGTTGAAAGAGGTGAGTTTTGAGGGCGGATTGGAAGGAGGAGAGAGAGTGTTTCTGACGGAGAGAGAGTGGGAGAGTGTTCCAGGTGGATGGACCGTAGACGGAGGAGCGGGGGCCGAAAGTGCTGAGTTTGGTGCGGGGGATGTAGAGGCGGAGAGGGTCGGCGGCGGAGCGGAGGGAGCAGGAAGGAGTGTAGGGGTGAAGTAAGTTGGAGAGATAGGTAGGAGCGTATTTGTTCAGGGATTTGTAGCAGAGAGACAGAACCTTGTATTGGATGTGTTGGGGGTATGGGGAGCCAGTGAAGGAGTTTGAGGAGGGGAGTGATGTGGTCGGATTTTTTCTTTTTGAGGACGAGGCGGGCAGCATTGTTCTGGACGCGCTGGAGAGTGAAAGTGGTGGAGTGATGGAGGCCGGAAAGGAG
>BTPG01000282.1:8320-25000 GCA_036245525.1 Semisulcospira habei | reverse complement strand
ACGACGCACTGAATGATGACAGAATCGCACAAAGGTACTTCTTCTGGTACTTCCTACTTGGCAAAAGGACATCGGGCTGAAGTCGGCTGTGCGCGGGCCCACTGCAGCCGACTTTGGCCCGGTGGTCTTTTGCGTACTGGATTCCACCCTTAGAGCCACAGTGAAGGCAAAAAGACAGCAAATCCATTGCTAAAAATCAAGAATTTCATGTAATATAATGAAAATCCTGCTTTTCCCAAATAATGAACTTCCTGTGTTTTGCATTCGCAGGACCTAATTTCTTTTTTTTATTTGTATAATTATATATTCCTTACTTCGTTTCCACGTCTCCTGCAGAAATAGACACGACTGAAAGAGACCTGGGTGGAGTTGCACGTGATTTTCAATATCCAGTACCTTGTCTGTCCTAGTTCCTACGGCTTTGAATTGGGCTAGCTATTTCTAACCCCCCGCAATGCATAGGGACAGTCGGCTGACAGTTACTGGCCTGGACAGGGTTACTGCAACTGGGACCTGATTCCTCACATACACAAAGTATTTAATGACAAAGAATTAAACACTTCTTGGCAAACAAACACTTCAAAGACAGACGAGCAGACAAATGAACAATCAAGCAAACAAAGACACGGACAAACGAAGAGGCAGACAAGCAAACTGATTCTTTTCAATTTGACTTCAGATAATGTTGATGTTTAACTCATTTAACCCCCCGACAGGCGCCAGGATAATTCAACACTACCCTTGAATTATCATGGTCGATGCATCTCTTGCTGTAGTGCGTCAGGGCTGAATGGGTTAACCCGTTTACGGAAACTGTGTTCCTGCAGTCTTCGTCATTTCAACATCAACAAGCCCTTCATTCATTATTATTCATTCAGTCTTCTCTGCGCCGTCTGGTGCTTGAGGCGACCAACAAGCCCTAGCTGTCCTAATAACATGGATTCATAGTGGCGTCGGCAAGAGGCATAGATCCTCATGAGCCACCGTAACTTGCAGTTGGGTGTGTTCAAATTGTATCGGTACTGAACGGGTTAACAGATCGCTCGAAACTCCGGCGTTAACCCTTTCACTGCCAGTGGATTGTGTTTCTGAAGTCTGCTTCATTCAAAGACACATGGTCACACAGTGGTGTCAGTAAGAGGCATAGATCCTCATTAGCCCCTGTAGTCGCGGGACACATGATGATATGTGTCCTCTTGCAGCTGGATTTTATTTTTTGAGTTATGGGGTTAAAATCCCCCACCCCCCAATCCCACCTCACCCCCTTTCTCAGAAAGCTCTGCATACGCACGTGTGTTTTTTTTTCTGACTCATCTGTCTTCAGCGAAGAGTGCGACGTCACCTCGTTCATCTTCCAGAACGACTGCGGCACCCAACAGCAGAAACTGGACGCTATCAACGTCTGCGGCACTATCTTCGACAAGCGTACCCTGGCCAAATGCTTGGTTGAGGACGGCGACATCGTCGGCGACTTCAGAAAATGCATCATCAGCCAGTGCGGCCCAACGGCCTGCAACCAAGTGAAGAGAGTGGCTGAGAACACGTGTCGGTCTGACGCCAAGCTGACCGGCCTCCTCTCTAAGCCTGACGGCTACCTGAGCGGTCTGCTGTGCAATTAGTAAACCGTCTGAACTCTCGAATATGATTCATCGCAGCAGATACATTAAAGGTCTAAGGTCCCTGCATGAGTGAGATTTAGTCCTGCGCCAGCCACTAAGCAAGGTGTTCCGTTGTAGCGGCGCACCTTGCTTAGTGGCTGGTGCAGGACTAAGGTCTCTCGCGCAACTGGCCCCAGGTCTTACCTGCTGATAAAATCAAGCGCCGAACATGAAAAAAAAAAAAGCAGAGCAGACCTTTTAAGGTGTGCACTGAGCGGAAAAAAAGATGATGAACAGCAGATAGATTACAATGTAATGCTGGTGATCTCAACATTTATTTTTGTTTCTTTTGCTGTTTGAAGCTTTAGAAATCACTATACTATAACTTTTAGTAATTAGTATAAAGAAGTGTGCCTGGAATCGTATGTCATGCTAAATTCAATGTATTCGTAGCTCAAACTTCAGAATGTTTGCAAATGCATACTATTAAGCTTGATAGCAAATTAGTGGTACTCCGTCTGCTTGGTAAATGCTATACCGGTGAGTTAATTCAATAAAGAATGTCCTTGGTGTCTAAACAGTACTAAATGACGATCGATGACAGCGCCTTCGGATCTAATGTTTTACTTTACGTTTTAAAAATTCTGCTTTACTCTGCTCGTAAGAATCTACAGTGAAAAATTAAAACTCTGCACAAACGTGAGATTTTTGTCTTCAGTTGTACCATCGAAAGTCATCTAATCTTCACTGTTTGCGGGCTTGCCTGCTTCAATGCGTGCGTGCATGTGTGTGTGCGTGCGTGCGTGAGCGTGTATTGCAGAAATAAGCACTCAGCATTAACACATTAACAGTATCCTTTCTCTCAACAACTGAACAAACATACAACCCAATGCGTAAAAGGTCATAGGGCCGAAGTCGGCCGCCGTTGGCCCGAGCACAGCCGTGCGCGAGCCAACGGCGGTCGACGGGGGCCCAATGGCATATTGCGCATTAGGATTCAAGCAAACACAAATAGACGATTTCCGGAAAAAGAAGTGAGTGAAAAGCCGTGCACGTGTTTCGACGAAAACAGTGGATGAAAAGCCCGGACATACACTAGATACCGCATGTTTGTCCGGGCTTTTTGCATTTGGTGTTTTCGTCGAAATCCGTACACTTTTAACCTACTTCTGACTTTCGGAAATTGTCTATTAAGCACAAAACAAGCAAACAAACAAGGTTGCTTTTATTCATCCATTTATCCAAATCTCACCAAAACACGCCATCCGTCTATCTACCCATCCATGAAAATAACACACAAACATGCAATGCATTGATCGATCCACTCTTCCATCCGTCCGTCCATCCATCCATCTATTGGTCCATTTGTCCATCCATCCACCCATCCATTCATCCACCCATCGACACACCCACACTCCCATCCATCAATCCATCCATCTATCCCCATCTATCCATCGAAATCACTCAAAAACACGCCATCCATCCATCTATCCATCCATCCATCCATCTATCCATCCATTCATCTATTTATCAATCTATCCATCCATCCATCCATCCATCCATCCATCCATCCATCCATCCATCCATCCGTTTATCCATCCATCCGTCCATCCATTCATCCATCCATCTATCCATCCATCCATCCATCTATCCATCCATCCATCCACCCATCCATCCACCCATCCATCCAGCCGTCCATCCATCCATCCAGATCATGGACTGTAACTCAAGAAGGGTAAAAAAATATTATCCCGTGTTAGCATTCAAAGCATTGATGTTCAGTATCCCTTTACCATTTAGCACCGACGAACTACAGCAGGAGATGGCCTGACCGTAATAATTCAAGAGTAGTGCCAGATTAGCTTGGCGACATCAGGCAATTCAAAATCAATTTAGAAAGCCGTTCAGTGCCAAGAAAAACTGAATGCCACCCAGGGTCACCCTGAAAATGTTCATGATATCAAATAAGTTGAACTCAATCAAATTCTGAGATTTTGTCCTTTTTTTGGGTTTGTTTTTTTGTTTTTGTTTTTGTTGAATGAGTCTAGACTTTGTCTACAGTCATGTTTAAACATTCCAGGACACAATCTTAAAATCTGACAGAGTTGCGCAGATTTGCAATCATGACACGTTTTTTTCACAGTGACCCTTAACTTTTTATTTTAGTGGTATCCCAATGCGCAAAATATCATCGGGCCGAGGTCGGCCGCCATTGGCCTCCGGGCCAACTGGGGGGCGACGTCGGCCCTATGGTCCTTGCGCATTGAGATATGATCTGCCGACATACTGACCTAGATATGCGCCGAGCACACCCAGATGCGGGTTGTGGCTCAGCATTGCGAAAAACGTCTCGCCCGGAACTCGCGTGAGCTTGACCGAGTTTAACGCTGAACGTGGTAAACAGACTTGAACTGACCACCTCAGTGCTAGTCTCACTGACTGTACGCATGACACAAACAGACCGAGAGCGCCCGCGTGAAAGAAAAAGAGTGTGTGGAGAAAATAGTCTGGGACGGGGAAAAACTACCACTATATTTAGATGCACTAAATTCGAGGGAATCCCTTTCGAAACATGCACGAGCTACAGCGGACATAGCGTGTGGCTTTAACCGGACACTCGGTTTGTTTGTGCAATGTTTACAGTCGGCTGCAGACTGCATGAAAAAAGAGAGTGTTAACAGGGACCCCCAAAAGACAGAACGAATGGTTTGACTCTGAGTGCGAACAACTTAAAAAGAAGACGAAGTTCATACTGCGCGCCTTTAGTCGCAAGAGGACTGATCACAATTGTCAGCATTTTGTGGAGGTCAGGCGCCAGTATTGGAGGTTACTCAAAGACAAAAATCTGGCTCACAAAAAAGCAAAAGCAGAACTGTTAGCAAATCAGATAAATAACTCAAAGGTGTTTTGGAAATAAATAAATACCTGCTTAGATAAAAAATATAAACAAGCAGTTAGTCAGTCAATTACGAACGATGAATGATTTAACCAGTTCAAAGAGATGTTCACGTGTGACGAAACCCCACTAGATGTATCGGAAACCCCCGATATTGGCGTCTTACCCGGGATAGAGGAGCTCGATGAACCAATTACCGAAGAGGAGGTGTGATCAGCACTGAGACGCTTAAATGTCGTTAAAGCCAGCGCGCGGATGGCATATCGGCAGAGATGCTTAAATCAGCGCTATTAATCAGTTTTCTCACAACACACTTTTACAATTTATTTAAAAACTATTTGTTTTACTTTATGCCGACGATTTAGTGCTACTTTCATGTTCACCATCTGGTCTGCAAAACTCAGATTAATTGTCTTGCTAGTGCTTGTTGTAAACTGGGTCTGGAAATCAACTGTGACGAAACTAAAGTCATGGTCTTCGGGAAAGGTGGTTTCCTCAGCAGATGTGAAAAATGGTTCATTGGAAGCGAACAACTTGAAGTAGTAAACAGTTACGTTTATTTAGGTTTCGCTTTCACAACCACAATGAGTACCTTCCAGAGCGCAAAGACAGCTAACTGTTAAGGGAAAGAGCGCGACGGCGAATATTATCAGAGCTTTCCGGCGCATTGATGGTATGACAAAAGAATCCTTTTTCAAACACGTTGATTCAGACGTACAACCAACACTCTTGTATGCTTCTGAAATATGGGGTCTCCTCCACGACGATAGTCCCCATTGAAAAAGTACACCTGTACGCCTGTAAAAAAGTTCCATTCTGTTCTGTTACGAACCCCCACTGACATGGTATACGGCGAGCTTGGAAGATACCCACTACTGGTGAATTGTTGTATGAAAACTATTTGTTTTTGCCTTAGAATCATCAAGACGGATACCGATCGTATACCAAAGCAAGCATATCTGTTGCTGTAAAATTTAGATAACATTGGAAAGCTAAATTGGGTATCAAAAGTGCGACCCATCCTAGAGAATATTGGATTTAACTTTGTTTGGATGAACTAAGGAGCAGGGAATGAAAGGCGCTTTTTGTCTGAGTTTAAACAGTGGCTTGTCGATGTTCGTCAAGAATGGTTCGCCGATCTCAGGGATAGTCAGAGTTTTCGGCTTTACAGAACGTACATGTTCACTATGGAGCCTGAATCGTATTTTAAAGATATTCGAATACAGTGTTTCAGACTCGCAGGCGTGCCTACACGCTTTGTGGCAATTGTCACATTGTCACGAACCGCGCCACTTCCAACAAACCTCAAGACGCTGTGATTTGTAGACGTGCGTGACACAGTACGTAATACAAAACCTCTTCTGTTCCGCCGGTTTGCAAGGGCCATGAAATAAATTAACCGCTCCGCTGCCGATAAAAAGTGAACACGATCCGTCTGCAAGAGGGATAGATCATGATCCCCCGCGGGGGCTCATGAGGATCTATGCCTCTTTCTGAAACCACTTTGTATTCATGTTCTTGGGATCTTCGGCCCTGAATTCCACAAAGATTTCAGAAGCACAAAAAATCTGCGTCCATTGGCTGTCATGGAATTGTGGGACATGAAAAACCTTTTGCGAGTGCTTGCGTACTTTGCAATAATAGTGAACATACAGGCTTAACGTATATACACGGAGCAGTGAATAGTTCTTCTTTCGTAGTTTCTCATGCGGTTTGTTGTAAGATATGGTTTGTTGTCTACAGAAAGAGCACTTGTTTTTCAGTGATTCTTTTTTTTTTGTGTGTTGTTGTTGTTCTTTGTTTGCTGTATTATTATTATTATTATTATTATTATTATTATTATTATTATTATTATTATTATTATTATTATTATTATTATTATTATTATTATTATTATTATTATACATCGTGCTGTGTTTATTTCTGTGCTCGTAGGTAGGCAAAGTGTACCTCCTGTTGAAAATATACCCTGATACGAGCCCCACTGAGAAACACTGACACCTATTTCTTCTTGTAAAACGCGCGCTCTCTATGATGATTGTTTATTTGTTCGGTCATGCATGGCGTCTGGTCTGTGCAGAGCTTGTCCTAGTTTCAGCATTAGTGATGCAGATCCGGCAGTGGTCGCTGAGACCTGGACAGGGTATATATAGGTCAACTTTAGGTAGATCATCCCGCTGCCCAGACCGAGGACACACACTCGCTGAGACGCCACAGCCGAGAACGGACCACCGCTCCGCTGTGCAGCCACCCGTGACCAACCTTCACTCACTCGACGGATACCAAGCCTCGCTACAAGCTACAGGACTACAGCTGAGAACGGATCACCGCGCAGCTAGCCATGTATAACAGCAATCGCCATCCCGCCCTTCTCAGGGCGACCAGACAGACAAGAGAGATGACGGCCACCCCAGAGACTGGGACAGACTGGCAATCGGCAGATCACCACCCCGCCCTTCTTAGGGCGACCAGACAGACTATGGACACGAGAGAAACGACGACCACCCCCGAGATGGAGGCAGCTCTTCAACTATTCCCAGTCGAGATACCGGGCGAGACGCCCAGCGCATTTGTAGAACGACTGCAAGCCGCCTACGACAGATCAGTAACACCAACCGGCCGCTTCGCACGTGAGCTGACCAAACACCTTAACACCAACCCTCACAGTACGGTGTACGGCAACTACCCACCAGAGACAGAGCCCCAAATCGAGCCACCGTCGGAGCCAGAATCCGAAGCGGACCTTACGCCAGCCTCCCCGCCAGTCCACATCCCGGACCACCTAACCCAGGAAAGGGAGTGGACCAAGAGAGAGAAGAGAGTCCGCATCGGGGCCATGGATCTGGACGGACTCGTACGGCTGTTGTCCAACCGCTATACCGGCCATTCTCTCTACAGAGAGAGAGAGTACCACTGCTATACCGGCCATTTTCTCTACAGAGGGAGAGTACCACTGCTATACCGGCCATTCTCTCTATAGAGGGAGAGTACCACTGCTATACCGGCCATTCTCTCTACAGAGGGAGAGTACCACTGCTATACCGGCCATTCTCTCTACAGAGGGATAGCACCACTGATATACCGGCGATTCTCTCTACAGAGGGAGAGTAATAATAATAATGCATAGCATTTATATGGCGCATTTCTCATATTTATAATATAACTCAATGCGCAGAATGTAGCCGCGAACTGAACCCAACAAGCACGCTCACGTGAATCACACGCATTCACTCACACAGTGTACGTAAACACAGAAGATTCACGTGGTGCTAAGGACAAGCTCAAGCGAGCTACTGACGGTATTTGGAAATCGTTTTGTATTTGAAATTTTATTAAGTTGGCTGAAACTGATACCCTCTCTACAGAGGAAGAATACCACTGCTATACCGGCCATTCTCTCTACAGAGGGAGAGTACCACCATCGAGCAGCCACCAAGGTCAGATGGATGTTCAACCAAGGGAACTTTAAAGAATATCAACCACCTAAGACCACCTCCACAGGTAGTCAGGGAGTCCCCCCGACGCAAGAGGCGGAGTCGTAAACCACGACACCGCCGCCAACCACATCAACAGGAAGCCAAACCTCCAAAGCCACGAAGAACAAGGGCACCAACACCCAAGAGACCCCCACCCAAGAAGCTCAAAGTTCAACTCGAGAGGCGGAGACCCAAACTACGACACCGCCACCACTACGTACCAGGTCAACAGGGAGCCAGGCCTCCCAAGCCACCAAGACGAAAAGCACCATCACCCCGCCGACCACTACCCAAGCGGCAGAAAGCCAAACAGACACACCTACCACCACCGAGGCCGATACCGTCACGGCACCAACCACCAAGGACCAAGCCACCGACCCCCACCTGAACCACCACACAGCCGGTACACCAGGCAACCCCACCACCGGCCACACCCAGACAGCGAAACCGCACCGCCAACGACACCGGCCACACAAGAAGGCCAGGGAGCAGGCCAGACGCCCGGCACTCCTCCCGACGCCTCCGCCACACCTCCGCCTGCCCCCGCGGAACTTCAGAGCCCCCCGCACGTCTCAGCGCCCGACCCCCAAACCCAGACTTCACTGGCCCCCACCACCTCCACCCCAACTCCCCAGGCCCATGAGTTAATGAACCTCGATCCCACCCTAACCAACATTCTCACCCCATCACGTCTCCCACCCACCCACCCATCCCCCTCCCCCCTCGCCCTGTCCCAGGCCCTCTTTCCATTACTTTGACCCCTTAAATGCAGCGGCAAGGCGCTCGTTACCCGTCCATCCCGCCGCCCGCCACAGACTTGATCAAAGACGCAGGCACACACCTCTCCATCTAGATCAATGCTTATTTCATCTATGCCTTATTTCTTACACAATGTATTTATGGCGGGCGCTTCGAAAGTAGGAAGGACGGATGGATGGATTTGTTGATTGGACATGTTGAATTCTTTTCATCTTCAAAGATGACCAGACGGTAGAAATTATAGATGCTTTAAAACTAAGAGGTTCGAGTGTAAATTACAAGGAGAGAAAGTAGTCTGAACTCACACACACACACACACACACACACACACACACACACACACACACACACACACACACACACACACACACACACACACACACACACACACACACACACACACACACACACACACACACACACACACACACACACACAACTACGGACTAATAAGAATTGATTGATGATTAATGACAAACATGGATTTGTTGATTGGACAGGTTGAACTCTTTTCATCTTCCACGATGACCGGACGGTAGAAATTATAGATGCTCTAAAACAAAGAGTGTAAATTACACTGAGAGAAAGCGGTCTGAACTTACACACACACACACACACACACACACACACACACACACACACACACACACACACACACACACACACACACACACCATCACACACACACACACACACACACACACACACACACACACACACACACACATTCACATACCCCTACGGACGTATAAAGAGTTGATTGCTGATTAATGACAAACATTTGCTGTGACATCTAAGAAACCAAAATGACTTGCCCCTAGAGCCGCTTTATACCCACCCACCCACCCCAAAATTCAAAACACTGTAATAAACCCGTTGAGTGCCAGTGAACGCATAACGTGTTTCTGAAATCTGACCAAATTCGACGCAAAGATCCCCAGAGGCCAAAGTGGCTTCAGCAAGAGGTATAGATCCTCATGAGTTCGCGCGACAGCGGAGACTCATGAGGATCTAGACCGCTTGCATTTGGGTGGTGTTCAATTTTTCCCATGTAGTCAAGGGGTTAGAGGGACATGCTCCATGCAGGAAAATGTTAATACCCCGTAACAACACTCTTAGTATGACTTTTACAATAATGCTGCACAAATTAATGGCTAACTTAACCTATTCACTGTCCAGAAACAACAATTGACATAATCCGACTGCAAGAGGCATAGATACGCGTGAGCCCCCGCAGTTGCGTGGGCTTATGAGGATCTATGCTTCTTGCTGAATTCGCTTTGTATCTATGTTCCATCGACGGCTGGACCGGTATCATTGATTTTGAAGTTACGATGATTCTAAAAATACAGTCTGCGTCCACTGTCAGGGAAGGGGTTAACTTATGAAGTTTGAATGTAGTAAAATGAAAGACTTTCTGGTTTTCTTTACCTTTGTACATAGGAGAGCTCAGCTGATGCGCACACTGGGCAGTACAAAACCTCTGTTACCATGTACCTATACTCGAATGGGTTGGGCCAGACAGGGTAGGAAAGTCTTCGTTGAGGAAATACAGCAGTGAGATCTCGATGTATCGGCAAAGTATAGCAATCAAAGACCGCCCTGTGGCCGGGTGCACGAATGGCATCTAAATCTTAACACTTTCTGCCCCCAACACACCACAGCAAGATATAGCTGTACAATGATAGCCTTTAGGCGCCAAGCTATCCTGACACCACCCTTGAATTATCATGGTCGATCTGTCTCCTGAATTGTATTGCAGTCCGCAGAGGATAACTCCAAAATGTGGGTATTTCGTACCTCGGGCACAATGAATTAAAACAGTGCACCCCTATGATGGGATAACGTGATTCCTGGTAGGCATAAATAATAACGTACCTTCAGAATTCGAGTCTAAGTTCCGGGAGATTAACCGAAATGACTTTGTAAAACGATGTACCTTTAGATTTCATCAATGTTCTCAACTATGATGGTGGCGCAGCTAAGACCTCCCTTTGCATGCGTAAACCGCATGCAACTGAGAAGCTAAGCAAAAGCTTCTTGTCACTGCACCTCCTAGTATCTCTGTCCAACCTGCATCTATATCGGAAAATCTTGAGCTGGTTTTCTGCTACTGAGGGTCAATCAAAATTTACAGGAACAAAACCATTTTTCAGCAGCAGCATACCCCTGTTTTCTGGACTGGTGCTCAAGTGGGCTGACTCCATTGCTGAACTTGCAAATAAACACGCGCGCTGCGGAAAAAAGAGTGGTCATAGTATTCCTTCTCCTGAACTGAAAGCCTGTCACGGCTAACTAGCTTGTTGTACCATGGTTTGTGATCAGAGTTGGACTTGCTGCCAGCCGGGGCTAATATAATAATAATAATAAGCGCATTAAATAGGCGCTTTATCCCAATTGAAAATCGGCTCAAAGCGCCGCCGCGAACTGAACCCAACAAGCACGCTCACGTGAATCACGCGCATTCACTCACACACTGAACGTAAACACAGAACTTTCACGTGGTGCTAAGGGCAAGCTCAAGCGAGCTACTGTAGTTTTTGGAAATTCAAAATCGTTTGTATTTGAAATTTGATTAAGTGGACTGAAACTGATACCAAAGTTAATATAACCCTTTTAGCCCCAACACCCTACAGCAGGAGATTGACTGACCTTGATAATTCAAGGGTAGTGCCAGATTAGCTTGCCGCCTTAATTCGCCAAGTTAACCTGGCACTACCCGTAAATTATCAAGGTCGATCCACCTCCTACAACTGGTACATGGTCGATAAGTAACACTTCCAAAATTTGGGAAATGCACCCGTGGGGCTAAAAGGGTTAATATGGCACTATCCGTGAATTATCAAGGTCAATCCACCTCCTACAACTGGTACATGGTCGTTAAGTAACACTTCCACAATTTGGGAAATGCACCCGTGGGGCTAACAGGGTTAAGCCCAGTGTCCACATCGCCCGGTTATACCGCCAGGTAATCGGTCGTGCCTGCTGCGATCTCTGTCAAAATCAGGGGGCAGCACCTGAAGGAATCGCATCTAGAAAAAAAAAGAGTTGTGTTTGAGAGCCCATGCGCATGTAATGCCAGCAAGTTGCAGGTGCAGGGCGATCACTACCTATGGTTAGGAGATGCTGTGCGTTTCGCATCACAAGATCATTAAATAGAACCTGTCAGGGCCACTTTTACATAGCAACTAACCCCACACCATAATCTAGTCTCACCGCGCGGCGCTTTCTAAGCACCAAGCTATTTGGCACCACCCTTAAACTAAAGCCATTGGTCTATATCCTTACCTGTAAGTACTATAATGTAGCTTGCGTATGGGAGTGTACAAATTTGAAGCTTTTAGCTTCAGTATAATAAGGATTAATCGTCAATGCTGTAGCTATCCAACGTTTCTATTGTTTGTTCTACAAAGCAGCGAGAAACTCAACAGAATCAGTGATTAGCGACTCAAACTGGCGCAGCCGACAAGTAGGCTAAAGCGAAATTGTCGTCTGCATTGTTTGATTTTTGGTGACTGTATTCAAGTTGTGAACGACTGAAAGGTTCTATAAAACAGAAATGGAGTGTTCGTATACTGCCATTTCTTGACAGACCTCACGACTCCCATTTTAAAACTGTTTCATTCATAGTCACCTCGAGATTCGCTCTCAGTGACTATGATTCAAACTGGTTGAGAATGGGTGTCGCTCGGTCTGTCTAGAAATGATAGATAGTTTACGAACACTCCACTTCGATTCTATATTAGGCAGGACGTCATGGATCAGAAGGATAAGCTTAAAAATGTGAACAACTCTGAATGTTCCTAAAAGAAAAACGTATGTGAGCTCCTAACTATAAGGTACAATTTGGGACGAAATCCTCATCTTGTTTTAGAGGCGTGTCGTGCAACAGTTTTAAAAGTGTTTAAAAAAAACCTCTTTTAACTAAAACGATTTTAACTTAACAATTCGTTTAAAAATTCTTTTAATTTACAAGCCTGTCGTGCACCCATTTCCTTAGATCGCTTTAATTTGGCGTAGCATCTGTCCCTCAAAAACATGTTGATGTTTTCACTCAGACAGCTGTGAAAGTGTTCCTTCAGATGATTGAGTGGTGGTCCTTTAACGGGCATACATGTAATCCGAACTACTCAGCAGAGTTACTTTTGTTAACCTTGTTAACCACTTTACTGACGAGAAAAGGTGAACACTATCCAACTGCAAGACAGATCCTCACGAGCTCCCGGGGGCTGGTGAGGATCTATGCCTCTTGCTGACTCGACTTTAGTGTCCATGTTCCTTGGACGCCTGGGGCCCTTTGGCATTGAATTAAGGTTGTAGGACACACCTGTTTCGCGCATGTTTTCTGCGCATTTAGATACCGCTATCTTGCGTCTGCCGTGACCTGAGACTAGAGGTCACCGAAAAAAAACGCCGTACGGCAAGTCGTATTGCAAACAAGCTCAATTTATCGATAATTGACAAAAGATATATACTGTCTGAAATAGGTGTGTAAGCTGACTGTTTCTATGCATAAAATGTTGTGTTTCCTCAGAAATAAGATACTTTTGCATAAGTTGCGACAAGTCATCGAGCGTCAGTAGTAACGCATAACCATTTCTCAGAAGAAGAAAAAAAAATGAACGGGCCAACCGAACGGGAGCCAGGAAAACAACAAAATCTCTTTAAACACCAGAGGTTGGTGGTGTTTGCTAAGTGACTAGAACACGAGTTACTAGTAGTGAAAGAAAAATGTCGTACGTAAGTGGCATATCTGATTGGTTTTCCAACTCTTAAAAAAAAAAAAGTTTTATGCACCGCCGTGAGATGTCACCTGCACGGCGTAATACCCCAATAGCTAACTGTCCTTTTATGCATGGAAATTTACAGCCTACCTGCAATGAAGAAGACTACATTTTATTGTGGGTTGACAGGGGCATGCATTCCATGTATGTCAGTCACCACCTAGAAGTAGAACATTTCCATACATTCTCAGAGAGCCTTTACTAATACGGTGGAAGGAATGTAGTCCACATTGTAGTGATATTAAACCAGTGCCAGTGCTTATTATTTAGGAAAACGTACTGTGTGTAGTATAAAGTCCTGCTAAGGGAGAATTTTGCATTACTAACTCAGTAACTGCTTTCAGTACTTGGTAACTTAGTTTTCTCATCCATTCTCTGTCTTATGAAGGCTATATTACAGATTAGGAGATAGGTCCAGCATTTTTTTAGTTCAAGGATGGTGCCAGAATAGCTTGGCGGATGAGACGCCAATCGATTCTGGCACCACCCCTGAACTATCATAGTCACATTTATTTCAAGCAGTGGGTGTATCAGGATTAAAAGGGTTACCTAGTAAAACGCTACTTTGACTGAAACCCTAATATTTGTTGACTACCATTTTGGATGACCGTAGAATGTGTGAAAAATACAAATTTGACTAGTACAAAAGCAAGCCTGTATGTTGAGACTCGTGACACTTATTTCAGCTACCGTTTGGAAAGGTCACACAGGTTGTGAATCAGTTATGCGCATGAGGCGTACAGACGTGACTTTGCCATTGTTGTTTGTTCTTTGTGGTTTACACAGTTTTTGTCGCATTTATTTTGAAAGTAATAATCTGCCCCTGCATTTAGTTCACGCAAAGTGAAATTGTCATGCTGCCGAACAACACAGTAATAATCATGTATTTCATTTCAGGCTAATACTGCTGTTGACCTCTTGCTGTGGAGTCTCAGTACTTTCACCCAGAGTACATACTTGCAAACAAGCGCAGAAGTATGACGTCTACACCAACTGACCAAGGTCACACTCACAGCTCAAGTGAAGTGAGGGAATGTGACACTTATTCTCCTGGACTCAAGGTAAATCATACCAGTAGATCTGTGATGAGAATCAGGTGCAGAACACAACACAACTATGGTGTGAATGAACACATCATACTGTAATGCCTTCTTTCATTGGCTCATGTGCGAAGCAAGTGTAAGGCTATGTTCTGGGCCATTGGTCGTCCATGGTAAACATTAATGTTGGCATTTTCTCGGAGACTATTCAATCCACAGTCTTCAAACGTAGCCGAAGGATACTTTGTGGCAAGACCTGTCTTACTCTTAGCCTACCAGTTTGAGTTCAGGCCAAGGGTCATGAGAAATCAAGAAATAGGTTAAAAAAAAATAGCCATATTTTGACAAAAGATATTTTTTCTCCAATACTATTCACAACTGTACATAAGCCAGCCCTTTACATATGCTTAGCCTCATGGCACTTAAATTTCAGTCACCTGTTGGAAAGGTCACACAGTTCAGATTAAGAAAATGATCAGTTTTAAATGCACACGAGCGATCCAGGCTTCACCATTCTTGTTTGTGGTGTTCACAGTTTATTTCACATTAGTTTGAAGGTAGTAATGTGTAAACTAAATGTAGGGATGAATTGGGTGGGTGGGTGGGGGGGGGGGGACTCCCCCCACCGGCCCCGAATTGTTTATAATGCTATAACAAAGTCCCTGTTTGTGGAGTTTGGAACCGACCCACCCTGAAATAAGATCAGAAGTGAAATTGCCATGCTGCCGAATAACACGATACACATGTATTTCATTTCAGGTCAGTGCTGCTGTTGACGTCTCACTGCAGAGTCACGCCCAGAGGGTATACTTGCAAACAAGCACAGAAGTATGATGCCTACACCAAGAAGAGGCAAGAGCTAGTCAGGTCATGTTTGCTCACAGGAGAAGGCCACAGCTAAAAGCAGGCAATTCCAGTTCCAGCGGATCAACTAAAGTGAGAGAATGCGACACTTATTGTCCTGGACTCGAGGTAAAGCATACCGATTGATTTGTGAATAGAATCAGGTTCATAACAAAACACAACTGGTTGGGATAAACACATCACACTGTAATGCTTTCTTTCATTTTGAAGATGGTGTAGTAGTAGTACCAGCATTCTCAACAACACCGAATGCTAAAATCACTTGCTGTCAACAAGTGGCACCATATTGCATTTGATTTGAAAACTAGAGGGTTGGGCAAGTCTCCAAATACTGTCGTTTTCTTTAATAAGCACTTAGTGCATACAAAAGGACTAGAAAAATCTGAATACTACCCATTTGGTCCAGTGTGTGCTGTTGCTAAACAGCAATGCGTTGTGTCCTGTTTGAAACAATTTCTGCAAGTTACACTTTGAATATTGATGCTGATTCTAGATATATGTATACACCCTTTGTGGTCATTTCAAGCTCAATGGCGTCTAATTTTTGGCACACGTGTGATAGCAAAAGTAAGTGTTTGTAATGGGTCGTCCGTCAACTGTCTGTTACCTGTGCCTGTGGGCAACTTTAACATTGGCATTTCCTCGAAGACTATGCAAGCCTCAGACTTCAAACTTGGCACAAGGGTACTTTGTGGTAAAATAATTCTAAACATACCAATTTCTGTGACCTTTCAAAGGTCATCTCAAGTAGTATTTTCAACTTCAAACTCAAACTTGCTATGGAGATACCACATGATAAGGGTGACAAAAGTTAGTTTCGGGTAGAGTTGTAGTTTTTATCAATGTTTTTGCAAACTTTTCAATAAAATTTGGCATGATGATAACACTTTTCTGTGCTACTAATGTAATCAGCCCCTCACAGAGGTCAAGGGTCACAGAGGGTTGACAAATGTGTGAAAAATGAAGGGATTTGGAAAAATACTCAGGTTTCACTGGTACAAAATCCAGCCCTATACTTATGTTTAGACATTTTCAGAGACCTGTTGGAGAAGTCAAGCCAAGGTCAAAAAGGACAGACATATTATGTGGATTGGTCATACACGTGAACCATAAGGACATTGCCTTTCTTGTTCATGTTCTGACTACTGTCATATTATGCATGTATGTACTTTGTATAAATACTTGCAAACATATATGCACGCAATATGTGCATGTCAGAAATATTTTTGATACAAAATTTCGGTTGCGAAAAATGAGGGAAGA
>BTPG01000281.1:0-25000 GCA_036245525.1 Semisulcospira habei | reverse complement strand
TGTGCCTCGAACAAACTGTGTTCCCAGGATGTGTTTCTTTCGCTAAACGTGGTAAACAGACTTGAACTGACCACCTTCCAGTCTCACTGACTGTACGCATGACACAAACAGACCGAGAGCGCCCACGTGAAAGGAAAGAGTGTGTGGAGAAAATAGTCAGGGCCGGACGGGGAAAAAGTATCACTATATTTAGATGCACTAAATCCCTCCATAAACTTGCACGAGCTACAGTGGACTGGGCACTCGGTTTGTTTGTTTACAGTCGGCTGCAAACTGCATAAAAAAGAAAGTGTTAACAGGGACCCCCAAAAGACAGAACGAATGGTTTGACTCAGTGCCTACAACTTAAAACGAAGACGAAGTTCACACTGCGGGCCTTTCGTCGAACGAGGACTGATCACAATCGTCAGCATTTTGTGGAGGTCAGGCCCCAGTATTGGAGGTTACTCACAGAAAAAAAACGGGCTTACAAAAAAGGGAAAGGAGTACTGTTAGCAAATCAAATAAATAACTCAAAATTGTTTTGGAAAGAAATAAATACATGCTTAGATAAAAAAAAATATATATATAAACAAGCTACTCAGGCAATTACGAACGATGACCATCGTTTAACCATTTCAAAGAGGTGTTCAAGCGTGATGAAACCCCGTTAGACGTATAGGAAACCCCCGATATTGGCGCCTTACCCGGGATAGTGGAGCTCGATGAACCAATTACCGAAGAGGAGGTGCGATCAGCACTGAGACGCTTAAATGTCGTTAAAGCCAGCGCGCGGATGGCGTATCGGCAGAGATGCTTAAATCAGCGCCAGAATTATTGATCAGTTTTCTCACAACATACTTTAACACTTTATTTAAAAATGGTGCATACCCAAGTATGTGGAAGGAGGCTATAATAATTCCCATTCACAAAAAAGACGATCGCGAGTCCATTCAGAACTTCAGGGGAATCTCCCTCCTTAGCCTGACTGGGAAGTGTTACGCATCCGCCCTTACTGACGGACTGTACTGCAGGCTTGAGGACAAACATAAGATATCTGAAACACAGGCAGGCTTCATGAAAGGCCACAGTACAACAGACCATATATTCTCATTGAACGCTGCTACCCAGAAATACTTGAATAAACCTGCAAAGCTGTATGTTTGCTTCGTGGATCTGAAGCGTGCCTATGATTCAGTGAGACTTTCAACCTTTTTGCGAGCTTTAATGAAATCGGGCGCTTCAGACACCTTTGTTAAAGCTGTCATGGTCATGTACGACTCTTTGAAAGCACGTGTACGTGTACGAGATGGTATTACTGACTGTTTTGACTGTCCCCAGGTTTTATAACAAGGCTGCGTGGCCAGTACGACATTTTTCTCGCTCATTATCAACGAGCTAGCTGAACAATTATCTATGAATGGAAAACATGGCATTCAATTGTGGTCAGGACTAGCGGAACTGTTTGTTTTACTTTTTGCCGACGATTTAGTGTTACTTTCATATTTACCATCTGGTCTGCAAAATCAGATTAACCCATTCAGGCCTGATGCGCTACAGCAGGCTATGGGTCGATCATGATAATTCAAGGGTAGTGCCCGATTAGCTTTGCGTCTGTCGGCGCCAAGCGAATCTGGCACTACCCTTGAATTATCATGATCGACCCATCTCCTGCAACAGGTGCATAGTCGTTAGATGACGCCTCCAAAATTTGGGAAATACGTGCACCGGGCTGAATGAGTTAATTGTCTTGCTAGTGCTTGTTGCAAACTGGGCCTGGAAATCAACTGTGACAAAACTAAAGTCATGGTCTTCAGGAAAGGTGGTTTCCTCAGCAGATGTGAAATTTTTTTAATTGGAAGCGAACATCTTGAAGCTGTAAACAGTTACGTTTATTTAGGTTTTGCTTTCACAACCACAATGAGTACCTTCCAGAGCGCAAAACAGCTAGCGGTTAAGGGAAAGAGAGCGACGGCCGATATTATCAGAGCCCTTCGGCGCATTACTGATGATATGACAAAAGAAACCTCTTTCAAACTCTTTGATTCAGTCGTACAACCAACACAATTGCATGCTTCTGAAATATGGGGCCTCCTCCACGACGATAGTCCCCATTGAAAAAGTACACTTGTACGCCTGTAAAACCTTCCTCTCTGTTCCTGTCCGAACCCCCACTGACATGATATACGGCAAACTTAGAAGGTACCCACTGCTGGTGAATTGTTGTATGAAAACTATACGTTTTTGGCTTAAGATGATCAAGATGGATACCGATCGTATACCAAAGTAAGCGCATCTGTTGCTATCAAATTTATGTAACAATGGAAAGCTAAATTAGGTATCAAAAGTACGAGCCAACCGAGAGAATACAGGGTTTAACTTTGTTTGGATGAACCAAGGAGTAGTAAAGGAAAGACGCTTTTTGTCTGAGTTTAAACAGAGGCTTGTCGATGTTCGTCAAGAATGGTTCGCCGATCTCAGGGACAGTCAGCGTTTTCGGCTGTACAGAATGCACATGTTCACTCTGGAGCCTGAATAGTATTTTAAAGATATTCGAATAAAATGTTTCAGAGATGCCTTGGTGCTATCTAGGCTCGGAGTAAGTGATATCCAGACACACGGGAATCGTTTTATTCGAAGCGTTGTTGATGGAATGAACGACTGTCCCTTTTGGCCGCAAACTATCGAAGACAAAGCTCACGTTGTTTCTCACTGTCCGAAATACAGAGACTTGCGTCCGGACTTTTTTTGCAACTGTAGATAACAGCAGTAAAAGTGTTTTACTTACTCAGTTGTTATCCTGTTAAGTGCACATAGAACGAGACAGTTCGCATGTTGTTTTTTTTTCCAATTGTTTGTAGAGACGAACAAGATAAACAACGATAAAATGTTCCAATAATTGATTGATTACATCTGTGCCACGTGATACCGTCTTTTTATGAAAACTGTCATTTCAACTAAGAATTTCAATATATCCCAGGTTATGTTATTGTTGTATTGAACTGATATATGTATACGCTTTCCATGTGAAAATGACCGATGTGCCAACATCAATAAAACCTCTTGACTTGATTTAACTTGACTTGAATACGGTCAGTACACGTGATAGGGCCTTCGCTTCAGTTGAATTTTCCTGTCGCTGTTATTATCTAACTCATCCAGTTATCCAGTTCTCTTTCGTATGAAACTCGTACCAGCGGTATCACAGAACATCTAGATATAGTTCTTTATGTTTGGGTAGCCCCCTAAGATATTTATTTATTGGATTTTTTTAAGGTTTGACTGAATGAAGATTAGGGTATGCTTGTACCGAGAAATGTGATTGGCCAAATATTTTTCCTGGGGTAGAACGCTGCAAGTAAAGTTGTCATCGTAACATGTAATAACAAAGCCTACTTATCACATGTTACCTTGGTAACATGAGACAAGAGGACTCATGTTGCCTTGAGAAGGAGCGACCAGAGGAAAAAAAATCGAAAGGAGCCAGGCCAATGGGAAAAAGTGTAAAGAGACTGAAAGAAGACAAGAGGTCTTGAACAACATAAGATTTAGTCACGAAACACGCGGCAGAGACTCGCAGGCGTGCCCACGCGCTTTGTGACAATTGTCACATTGTCACGAACCGCGCCACATCCAACAGACCTCAAGAAGCTGTGACTTGTAGACGTGCATGACACGGGACGTAATATAAAACCTCTTCTGTTCCGCCGGTTTGCAAGGGCCATGAAATTAAAAAGTGAACACGATCCCTTTGCAAGAGGCATAGATCCTCATGATCCCCCGCGGGGCTTATGAGGATCTGTGCCTCTTTCTGAAACCGTTTTGTATCCATGTTCCTGAACGTCTTGGGATCTTCGGCCCTGAATTTCAAAAAGATTTCAGAAACACAATCTGCGTCCATTGGCTGTCATGGAATCGATAGTGGGACATGATAAACCTTTTGCGAGTGCTTGCGTACTTTGCAATAACAGTGAACATACAGGCTTAACGTATATACACGGAGCAGCGATATTCTTCTTTCGTAGTTTCTCATGCGGTCTGTTGTAAGATATGGTTTTTTGTCTACAGAAAGAGCACATGTTTTTCAGTGATTCTTTTCTGTACTTTAACTTCCCAGAATGTTTGTTTGTTTGTTGTTTATATTATTATTATTATTATTATTATTATTATTATTATTATTATTATTATTATTATTATTATTATTATTATTATTATTATTATATTTTATACAGATACATCGCGCTATGTTTATTTCTGTGCTCCTAGGTAGGCCGATGGAGCAAAGTGTACCTCATGTTGAAAATATACCCTGATACGAGCCCCACTGAGAAACACTGACACCTATTTCTTCCTGTAAAACGCGCGCTGTCTATGATCATTGTTTATTAGTTCGGTCATGCATGGCGTCTGGTCTGTGCATACCTTGTCCTAGTTTGAGCATCAGAGATGCAGATCAATGGTCGCTGAGACCTGGAGAAGGTATATCGGTCAACTGTTAGGTAGATCATCGCGTGATCCTGCGAGGGTCGTGGATAAACCATTGGATTTGAAGCCAGATAATTTCTTTTCGAAATAAAAGCATGAAGGTCCAAGTTTGGTGATCACCCTTTGTTTGTAGTGTTGTCCTGAAACATGTCGTGTCGAGAGAATACTTAGAGAAAAAAGAAACACAATGCAAACTTGGTGCAAACAGACGATTTTCGGAAATCAAAATCCATTGCGCAAAGGCCATCTGGTCGACGTCGGCCCAAAGGCCTTTTACGCATTGGGAAGTAGGTAAAAATAAAGTAAAAATAATTTTAAAAGTAAACTCGGGCAAACGTGCGGTACGAAAAAAAGTGGATTTCAAGCCCGGACAAACATGCGATCGCGTGTTGAATGTTGATATAAGTGTGTGCGTGCGTGGTGGGGGATGAGGGGGGAGGGGAAGGGAGGGTACTAATAGACACTACACTACTCTTGAATGATCATGGTCGATCCGTGTCCTGCTGTGGTGTGTCGGGGCTAAATTGTTTAACCTGTTTAGTGCCCGTTGACGGAAACTGTTTCTGCACGCTTCGTCAACTATTCCACCTCAACAAGCCCTAGCTTTCCTAGGAACATGAATACTAATTGGTCTCAGCAAGAGGCATAGATCCCCATGAGCCCCCGTCAGTGCGGAGGCTCATGAGGATCTATACCTCTTGCAGTTGGGTGTGTTCAAGGTTTCTCGGCACTGAACGGGTTTAAAAGCTAAAAAAAGCAAAGTGCGTTGAATACATGTTATGTAGGTCCATAACAGAAAAAAAAGGAGTTCGCCTTGTCAACAAAATGTTTGTCACTGAAGACGAGACCACAAAAACCGCGCACGTACGCTCTACTTATACGCATTCTTATACAAGTACAGACTATTGAAAAGCAGCGTGCCTCACGTCTACAATTCTGTTTTCACCTCTGCTCTGCCAGTGGACGAAAATCTTGTTTCTGAGATCGTTGTTCGTTCCGCATCGAAGAGCACCAGCTGTCCATGGAACATTGGTACAAAGTGGTGTAAGCAAGAGATATAGATCCTCATGAGCACCAGCAAATGCGGGGGCTCATGAGGTTCTATGTCTCTTGCAGCTCTGAAAGGGTTACTGGAACTGAATCATGGCAATAACCAACCTGACCGACTAACTGAGGAAACAAAATACGTGCACTTCTGCACTTCTGACTAAGTCGACCAGTTCCCCGTCATATCCTTGATCCGTTCACTGTGGAAACAGAACCAACTGCATCCAGCAACAACAGCAAATAAGAAGAACAAAACACAAATAACAGTAAGAGGAACAGGTAACAGCAGCAGCAACAACAACAGCAATAGCAACAGCAGTAGCAACAGCAACATGAACAAGAACAGCAGCAACAACAGTATTAACAACAGCAGCGGCAGTAACAACCAACAACAACACCACAACAGCAATAACAGCCACACCAACAGCAACAACAACTGCAACAACAACAACCACACCACTCCCACCACCACCACCACCAAGTCGACCAGTTCACCGTCATATCCTTGACCCGTTCACTGTGGAAACACAACCAACTGCATCCAGCAACAACAACAAATAACAAGAAGAACAACAAAAATAACAGTAAGAGGAACAGTTAACAGCAGCAGCAGCAGCAGC
This sequence comes from Semisulcospira habei, assembly GCA_036245525.1. Lineage (NCBI taxonomy): Eukaryota > Metazoa > Mollusca > Gastropoda > Semisulcospiridae > Semisulcospira > Semisulcospira habei. Next base: position 18,869 of record BTPG01000281.1, on the reverse strand, counting down.
AACAACAACAGCAATAGCAACAGCAGTAACAACAGCAACATGAACAAGAACTGCAGCAACAACTGTATTAACAACAGTAGAGGCGGCAACAACCAACAACAATAACAGAATCAATAGCCACACCAACAGCAACAACAACAGCAACAGCAACAACAACCACACCACTCCCACCATCACCAACAACAGCAGCAGCAACAACGACAACTGCAACAACAACAACCACACCATAAGCAATAATATCAGCAATAACATCAGCGATAACAAAAACAGCAAAAACAATTGCAGCAACAACAATAGTAACAACAGCCACACCACCACCAACAACCGCAACAACAACAGCAACACTGCAGCAGCAACAACAACAGCATAGCAACAGGAGTAACATCACAAGAACAGTAACAACAACAGCAGTAGCAACAACAACTAACAGCAATAAAACAACAGCCACAACAACAAAAACAGTACAATAACAGCATCAACAACAACAGCCACGCCAACAACATCAACAACAACAACCACGCCAATAACAACATCAACAACACCAACCTCAACAACAACAACAACAGCAACAACAATAGCCTCAATAACAACGAAACAACAACAACAATAGTCGCAGCAATAGCTTTGCTTAAATCTACGCAATCCCCGACATAGAGCTCCATAATTAGGTACGTTGACTGTGGCCGCTCAATAAAATCGGGAAAAGGCGACGAAGAAGAAAAACAAGAAGAACAACCACAAAAGGAAGGGTAACACCAAAAAACATAAACAACGACGAACGGCACCACTATAATACCACTATACAATTTTGGATTAAATCATCATCTTGTTATGGAGGCGTGTTATCCAACATTTTTTTAAGTGTTTAAAAATCCTCTGTTAACTAAAACGATTTTAACTTAATTCATTCTACCCCAGACACACCACAGCAAGATATGGATCGACCATGATAGTTCAAGGGTGATGCCAGAATAGCTTGGCGCCTAAGGGCGCCAAGCTATTTTGGCATCACCCTTGAACTATCATGGTCGATCTGTGTCCCGCACTGCAATGCAGTCTTCAGAGGACAACGGCCAAATTTGGGGATTTCGGTGATGTGGTAGAATGAGTTAACAATTCTTTTTAAAAATATTTTAATTTACAAGCCTGTCGTGCACCCTTTCCCTTAGATCGCTTTAATTTGGCGTAGCAGCTGTCCCACAAAAAAAACATGTTGATGTTTTCACTCAGACAGCTGTGAAAGTGTTCCTTCAGATGATTGAGTGGTGGTCCTTTAACGGGCATACATGTAATCCGAACTACTCAGCAGAGTTACTTTTGTTAGCCTTGTTAACCACTTTACTGACGAGAAAAAGTGAACACGATCCAACTGCAAGAGACATAGATCCTCACAACCCCTGCATTCGCACTAACTTACCGTAGTCGCGGGGCTGGTGAGGATCTATTCCTCTTGCTGACTCGACTTTAGTGTCCATGTTCCTTGGACGCCTGGGGCCCTTCGGCATTGAATTAAGAAATATTTCAGAAACACAATCTGCCTCCACTGGCAGTGATGGGGTTAATCACTTAGGAAAGCGCGTGCATGGGTTACTCTAAAAATGCAGGGAAGTGCATCTTTCAGGCCTAAGATCTTTCCATTCAATTCGCCGAGGGCGTGTACCTTCGGGTTAACACTTTTAACTGTCAGTGCCCATCAGTAGTATCTCAATACATTGCAGAATAAACCCTTCCTCCTGACAAGTAACTGAATATAAATGAATCAGGCGAGACACACAGCTCTTCTTCAACCCCTGCAATTAAGGGCCTAAGTCCTTTGAGCTTGGATGCCCGCTAGATCTGCGTGCCTCGACAGTTAAAGGGTTAATTTATTAGCTGCAGGCGATCCCTGCATAAAGAATGATCCGACTATTTACATCAGAGTTATTTTTCAAGCCGCAGAAAATCGGTTTATTCATGTGGGCTTGACACGTCTATTGCCTCCACCTGGGCCGCTGCCAAAACTATTATTCCTTGTAGTCAAAGACTCTAGTGACACCATCTATCAAAACATTTTGTGCTGGCTGAGAAATTTGGTCCTTACGACTGAAAGCATGGGTGCGCTCAGGGGCGGATCAGTTACTTCCTGGTAAGAGAGTCCAGCTTTTTTGTTTCAGATCTTTAACCTGAGACGGATGGCGCGCAGTGCTCAAGAACTCGCTTCACACAGGCCGAAAAACAAAGGAAGATGAATCCATTCAAAGTGGTGTCAGCAAGAGGCACACATCCGCAACTGCGGGGGCCCATGAGGATCTATACCCCTTGCAGAAACCACTTTGCATGGGCCCATATATCTTCCTTTGTTTTTAGGGAATGGGGCTAAGCGTGCGTATATGGGGACCTATAGCACCGCCCAACCACCGGGCGAAATATCCAAAAGGGGTGTTTGGTGGAGGGGGAGGTGAGGGGTGATGTCTGTATGTCACTTCAACACTTCCATACTAATTCATCTGGCAAGATTTCCAAAAAGGGGAAGGTGACTTTGCCAACATTAAACTCTGAATTCTGTCGTCCTACTGCTTTTTTTTTTTAAATGAGAGAGAGGGGACGCCTGGATCCGCTTCTGGTGCTGGACTGTAATTGTCCAAAATCGCAGACCAGCACAGATGTGTGCACTTTTCTCTCTCTCTCTCTCTCTCTCTCTCTCTCTCTCTCTCTCTCTCCTCTCATCGTCTCTCTCACTCCTCTCCTCTACTCTCTCTCTCTCTCTCTCTCTCTCTCTCTCTCTCTCTCCTCTCTCTCTCTCTCTCTCTCTCTCTCTCTCTCTCTCTCCATCATTCGCTTCAAAGAATCCGAAACAAACCCAAAAATTTTGATTGGCCAGTATTGCACAGTGCACCATAAAGCCGTAAATCTAATTGGCTGGTGTTTCAATGACGCCATAAACCCACCCACGTGCGCATAGATCACATGGATGACAGTAAACGCATAAATACCCACCGCAGCGCTGCAGACAGCAAGCAGACTGCGACACGACAGCCTCTCCTTTCTCTTCAGGTGAGAGGTACAGAGATTGAATTACGCCTGCTGTTCCGTTACGCAAAATAAAATCACTCGTACTCAGTTCGACCGATAAAATGCGAGCATAGCTCGCATTTTATTGGTCGATCTGAGTACGTGTTTTTATTTTGCGTAACGGGACAGCAGGCAAATTTTTATACAACGAGATTGAATTATGCCTGATGTCCCGTTAATCGAAATAAACCACTCGCACTCAGTTCGACCGATAAAATGCAAGCTTAGTATTAGTCGTTTATTTTGAGTAACGGTACAGCAGGCATCATTTAATTTATTTTTTTATTCAACGAGATTGAATTATGCCTGACTGTGTTCCGTTACGCAAAATAAACCTCTCGTACTCAGTTTGACCAATAAAATGCGAGCTTTGGGCGTCATTTAACTTATTATTTCTACAAAGAGATTGAATTATGGCTGACTGGTCTCCCGTTACGCAAAAACAACAACAACAAAAAATAATAAATTCAAGAAACTGAGTACGAGTGGTTTATTTTGCGTAACGAGACATCAAGCATCATTTACTTAATGCTCATCAACAACATTTTTTTTTTTTCGGGGGGGGGGGGGGGGGGGCGCGGGGGGGGGGGGAGGGGAGAGAGGCGGGGTTGGGGACGGGGAGGAGGGGGGGGGGAAGGTTTTAACGTCAGAATCGACATATTCTTTTCTAAGTTTGTATTTCTCTTTTAAGTGGCGTTGAGCCACATCGAAGGTAATGCCTGAACAGCTTGGCTTCGTTTGCAGGGACCAAGCTAAACAGCTTAGGTAGAGCCACGCTTCGCAGCTTGTGATAGTGTAGCAAAAAAGAAAGTTGGATAATTCTGAAAGTGTACCCGTTGTAGAGCTTCAGAAATACCAGCAAAGAAACTAACATGCTTAGAAACACACCTATCAAGTATTGTCCGTTCGAGGAATATAGCTGAGGAAAAAAACAAGTACAACAGTATATAATATGTTGTAGAAAAAAAGACACTCGTTTAGAATCATTTTCCTTTCGAGTAATGAAACACGCTTCGAAAAGTGCAATACAATTGATATATTGTGTTGCAGAAACTAAGAAAGACACAGAAATAATCTTCCTTTGGAGTAAAGATGCTTAGAAGGGACAAGTACAACACAATGTATGCATCGTATCGTAGAAAGAAAGAAATACACTTAGAAAGCTACATCGTTCGGAATAAACAAACACGCTTTCAAAGAATCTTCCTTTCGAATAAAGAAGCACGCTTGGAAAAAACAAGTACACCACAATTTATAAACTGTATTGTACTTGTACTTTCTAAGCGTGTTCTTTCTTTGTTGGGATTTCTTTGCATTTTACAAGCTTGGCAGTCATCTTGTTCGTGTGGATGTTGCAGAGCCTGTTTTTGTGACCAAGTCAACAGCCAGCCTTTCATGATGTCCTTCCTTGCCACCGTCGGGTTCTTTGCCCTACTGATCGCGTCCATTTCAGGTAAATGTATTGTCCAAGTTTAATTTCCAGTCCATGCTCCAATCCATGCTTTTAAACACTTTCCCTGCCAGCGGTCGTACATCTTGTTTCTAACATCTTTGTTCAATCAAGAGCCTATAGCCATGTAACATGACTACATAGAGGTCCCATCAAGAGGCATAGATCCTCATTTGCCCGCTCAATTGCAGGGACTCGTGAGGATCTCTTGCAGTTGATTAGTATTTATCGACATTTATCGATATTCAAAGGGTTAATCGTGGCCTGTCTAGACATGTTCCAATCCATTCTGTAAATCATGGCCTTTCTGGACTCGTTCCAATCCATGCTGTAAGTTATGGCCTGCCTGGACGTGTTCCGATCTATTTGTTTATTAAGGTCTGTCTAGACATGTTCCGATCTATTTAGTAAATTATGGCCTGTCTTAAAAATCATGGATTGGAACATGTCTAGATGGGCCATGATTTACAATATAGTCCATGTTCCAAACCATGGTGTAAATCATGGCCTGTGTAGACATGTTCCAATCCATTCTGGAAATCATGACCCTTGTAGATCGACTTGATTCAATCCACCCTTGTATTTCCTGGTTTGTCTTGACATTACATAATAATAATAATAATAATAATAATAATAATAATACATAACTCTTGTTCTACATAAAGACACTGGACTCAATGTTCATGCACAACAGCACACTTTCTCTCAGATACACGCACAACTATACACTACTTTAACACACCCCCATCCCTTCGCAGCACCTTGCATCCACTTCTCTTTCACAATAGATCTAGAATTAGAATAAACGGCAGTTAGCAGTTCGCTAGGAGAAAACAGTGAGTTACATGTTAACAGCTTGACAAAAAAGAAAAGTCTTTAATTGAACTTTGAACTGGGATATATTGGGCAGAACGCGCAATTCAAATGGCAGCGTGTTCCACACACTTGCGGCTAAAAAGGTGAAAGAACGCTCCCCGACAGTCTTTATGTTAAGCTTCGGGATTTTAATTTTTTTTTTCACTGGAGGGTACGTAATAGCTGATGAACAAACAGCTTGGCAGAAAGTTACATGTTCCAATCCATTTCGGAAATCATGGCCTTTCTGTACTTGTTCCTGTCCATGCTTTTCAATCGTCGCCAATCATTCAAACTAATTCCAAACCACTCTGTACGAAATGACCTGTCTCGGTCATCTTGTCTAAATCCACTCTGTACCCCATGACCTGTCTAGGTCACCTTGTTCCAATCCACACTGTGCCGCATGGTCTGTCTAGGTTAACCTGTTACAATCCAGGCTGTAAATCGTTTTTCTGAACTTGTTGCACATTGATTTTTGTAAGGTGTCTGCGGATTTGTTTTCAGTTTAGCCAGTAAACACAAAACACTTGGACCGACATCGGGCGCACCTGGTACGCGCACAACTGTGCGCGGGCCATGTGCGTCCGACGTCGTCCCGAAAACCTTTTTCTGATCGGGAAACGCTTTTTGCTTTCTGTTCTTTGCTTTTTCTCTTTTCTTTTCTTTTTTTGTGATTGTTTTTGTTGTTGTTTGTTTGTATGTTTTGATTTGTCTTGTTTTTATTTTGTTTTGTTTTGTTTTCTTTTGTTGCTTTTTTTGGGGGAAGAGGATTGTTTTTTTGGGTTGGTTTCCCCCATTTGTAAATCTCTCTCTCTCTCCCTCTCCCTCTCCCTCTCTCCCTCTCCCTCTCTCCCTCCCTCCCTCTCTCTCTCTCTCTCTCTCTCTCTCTCTCTCTCTCTCTCTCTCTCTCTCTCTCTCTCTCTTTTAACCTGTTTAAAACTTTTTCTTTCTTTATTTATTTTCTTTATTTTTTATTTACTAAATTCGTCTTTTGCCAGATGTTATGCTGTCGCATCGATATCTGTCTGGGTCTGGATAAGTCATGTCTTCGATCACGACATTTTCTTTTCCTGTGAGATTTCATGTGTTTTGTCTTTGTTAGTGTTGTTATCTGTATCTTTTTTTCGGATTCATACTCTACCAGATGTTATGCTTTCGCATTGACATTTGTCTAAATGAATAACGTTTTCGCCATGTTATTTTTCAGTGTGCTGCTGCATGTCGCCTGCCATTGATTGTGTTTATTTTTTTAAGATTGGTCTTTTGAATAAAACAGATCATAAAAAATGACTTTGTAGGGGGGAGGGGGTGGAGGTGGGGGAGGTGGGTGGAGGGGGGGGGGGGCAGTTGAAGAAAGGATGGAAGAAGGTTGGTCATGCTCAGCTGTGAGTAATTTGAACGGGCAACGTAAAAGATATCCCATTCACCCTTCAATCCGTATAAACGATCAATAATTACTTCGTCGATTAACCCAGTACATCCTGATTCTGATTTTTTAAAAAAAAATTGCTTATGAAGGCTACATTACAGATTACAAGATAGATCAACCATTTGAATTCAAGGATGGCGCCTCAGGCGCCAAGCTATTCTGGCACCATCCTTAAACTGTCATACTCAAATTTATTTCAAGCAATAGTGTATCAGAATGAAAAGGCTTAAGAACGCGGCCAGCTGCATCGATAACTGCTTTCAGAAGTACCAAAGAATGCAGGCATTTGGCGCATTTAAGAGGTTAATATGCAAACACCATGCGTTCACATACATGTTCGTGTGATCTGTTAGTTAACCCATTACATCTTGAGGCTGACTGTGTAAAAGTTTGGGGTTTTTTTGTCCTAAAAGGCTACATTACAGATTAGGAGATAGAGCAACGGTTTTAGTTCAAGGGTACTGCCAGAATAGCTTGGCGCCTGAGGCGCCAAGCTATTCTGGCAGTACCCTTGAACTATCAGTCAAATTAATTTCAAGCAATAAGTGCATCAGGATGAAAAGGGCTAAACCATTCAATGGCGTCGGGTTCAGATTGTGTTTCTGAAATTTTCGTTAATTCAAGGCGACAAAGTCCCGGCTGTCCAAGGAACTTGAATACACAGTGGTTTCAGCAAGAGAGGCATAGATCCTCATGAGCCCCCGCAACTGGTAGGGCCCATGAGGATCTATACCTCCTGCGGTTGGGTGGTGTTCAAATTTTTTTTATCGGCGGTGAAGGTGTAAAAACCATCGTCCGTGTCAAACTGTGCACTTTTAACCTGATACTGATATGCGGGAACGATTTGTTGGTGGAGAGGACATATCGAACACAGACATTTTTGACATCTTCCCTTTTAGCCTCTCACCAATCATCTGAATGTAACCCCTTCCCTGCGACTGGACGCAAATTGTGTTTCTGAAATCTTTGAGAACTCAACACCAAAGAACGTGACCCATCCAAGGAACAGGGAAACACATAAATGTCAGCAAGAGGCATAGATCCTCATGACCAACCGCAAGCGGGGGATCATGTGGATCTATGCCTCTTGCATTTGGGATGTGCTCTTTGTCCTTCGGCGGCAAAGGGGTTAAATTTTGAACGCTTACGATGAGGGGGGTATGCCCTAAATCTGTGATGCGTGATTGCTACTTCGATGGTGAGCTTCGTGATTCGTGAAAACTTGAAAATTTAGAATTTCTTAGAACATGTATTTTATTAAGTTTGTCTGTATTATACGATCTCTTCAGATACTAGAACGTTTAATATTAATTATTATTTAACTGAAAAGGAAGGTTGCCACAATGTTAATTCCACCATTCTGAAATCTTCATTTCTCTCCCTCCCCCCGAGGTGCTGGGTGGCCCCCATTCAGAGCGTTCGACTCTAGTCTGGAAGGTCGCTGATTTGAATCCAGCTGGGGTCAGAATATGTTCACACCCCATTCGGTGCCCAAACCATGAAATCACTTTCACGGTTGACATAAGAGCTTACGTTCTAAACATTTAACCCCCTCTCCCATGATGTTTGTCACTTGTTAGTCCTGTCTTCTTTAACCCATTCAGCCCTTACGCCATATAGCAGGAGATGTGTCGGCCTGTCGGCGCCAGGATAATCTGGCACTACCTTTGAATTATCATGGTCGATCCATCTCCTGCAAATGGTGTATAGTCAATAGATGACGCCTCCAAAATGTGGGAAATACGGCCGTCGAGCTGAATGAGTTATGGCTATTCATTTTTCGGTCCAACTTTCCTCTGTGTTCTTTAACTCGAATACCGGTCAGTGTGCAATCTTTTTAGACACACACTTCCAGGTGATCTCGACTGCACAGTACTGTAGCCATTATTTTCTTCGTTCTGTTTACTCAGCCAAGACTTGCTCTGTCGGGCGTTACGGGAAGGTGAAGACATTCAGCGGGGAGGATTTCAACGTGGAGATGCCATGCAAGTACAGACTCGCCGAGTTTGAGTGCTCGGGACTGAAGGTACTGTCAGAAAAAGAAAAAGAAAATAGTAATTTTCTGCTTCCTTAGAGGCTAACATGTCATGCTAACTTTGCTGAAAAAGTCAGATCTAGCAAGAAAATTCAGGAGAAGAAAATTTCAATAAATAAGTGGTGAAAATCCGACATGCATTGCTTAGATGAAAATACCAAAAACCCAAGCTGTTTGCGAATAATTTCTTTTTGTGGTTACTTCCCTTGTAGTGATGCAAAATGTTAGCATTTTGCATCTTGTCAAGGGAAGTAAAGAATTTTTGTGTGTGATTACTTCCCTTGACGTTATGAAAAGGTTAGCCTGTTGCATCACATAAAGAGAAGCATTCACAAAAAGAAATTCTTCACAAACGGTTTGTGTGATCGGTACTTCAAATGGTCAGTCCGTATCATGCACGCAACCTCAATAACAACAACAACAACATAAATAATAATAATTAATAATTATGGTATTTATAATGCGCGTATCTTATAATAATTATAACTCTAAGCGCGCACTCACAACTCACGCACGCATGCGCACGCTTAGACAACGGCTCGCGGCTGAAAGAAAGCCCTGGATTTTAAAGCACAGATCTAATCGTGAATTGCAAAAGAAAAAGCCGTCGTTTGTTAACCCCATATAAATACTAGCACTGTTGGATTTTTTTTTAGTTGTTACAGTATATTTTAGTAATTTAAATTCACGATTCACTGGAATTTTCATGAGGGGAAGGTCTCAGGAAGCTTCGCTTTTGATGTGTCACGTTACTTTCGCATTGTGATGTGACGTTATTTTGAGCTTCACGTCACTGCAGGCCACGAATCCGAGAGAGATATGTCGCACTTTGGAAAGATAAAAAAAAAAAAAAAATTGCTGAGAATGACATCGAGAGAACAGTGTAGGTAGCGGCGATCCGAACAATGGGGTGGAAGGTCACAAGAAGCCTCGCTTTCGATCGCTCATTAACCCCTTAACTGCCGGGGCAAGGCTAACGCTACCCATCTGCAAGAGACATAAATTCTCTTGAGCCGCCGCAGTCTCCGAGGCTGATGAGGATTTATGTCTCTTGTTAGTCCTGTGTTCTTTGTGCCCACGTTTGGTCCCATTTCATCGGTGATCTTCAGGCAAATCTCGGTCAGTGTGCAGCGTTTTTAGGCACGAAATCTGCGTCCACTGGCTGTCATTGACGCGTTTTGTCGCCATGATTCCTGCAGAACGACAGCCAAAGGGGTTAAATTTTACCACGAGTCATTATATTGTACAGGTGCAAGTGACCCCGGGTAGCGCGTTGGACGATAACCGCTTCACGCCGGACACAGTGTGGGTCTCCATCAAGGACGGCAACAAGGAGTGGACCGGCAGAACCGGGGGCAACTGGCTCCAGAAGGTATTGTCATAGTTATTTCTTATATTCATTACCAGTCATCGTCGTCGTTATCGTCGTCGTCGTCATCATCACCGTCGCCATCGACATAGTCGACATCATCATGATCACCAGCCTCGTCATCGTCGTCATTATCATTATCCATATCATCGCCGCCGTCGTCATCGTCGTCGTCACCGTCATCACCATCGTCATTATCTTCATCATCCATATCATCATCGTCGTCAGCATCATCATTATCAACATCGACATTATCTTTTCTGTCACCATAATCATCATCGTTATCACCATCATCATCCACATCATCGTCGCCATTATCTTTGTCTTCCTCTTCAGTCTCCTGATTCTCCTCCTCATCATCGTCTTCTTAACTCATTCTGCCCGCGACACACCGCAGCAAGATGTGGCTCGACCATGACAGTTCAAGGGTAGTAGCATAATAGCTTAGCGCCTATAGGCGCCAAGCTATTCTGCCACCACTCTTGAACTGTCATGGTAGATATGTCTTCTGAATTGTAATGCAGTCCTCAGAGGATAACTCCAAAATGTGGGTATTTTGTACCTCGGGCAGAATATCGTGTTTTTTTGTTGTTGTTATCTGCGTTGGCGTTATCATTATCGCTTTCCTCCTCCTCCTTCCTCCTCATCGTCGACTCCGTTGCACATTTTGATGCACATATCCCAAGCGCAAAAGGCCATCGGGCTGACGTCCGTGCGCGGGCTAACGGCGGCCGACGTCGGGCCGATCGACTTTTGCCCATTGGGTATATTGTAAGAGAGCTTAAAGCGCGCCAAATATTCTATGGATTTTACTCCAGAAAAATGAATTTTCAATGAGCCTAAGCTTCCGTTTTCGCCAAGAACCGCCGCGACAAGTAAATAATTTGTACATTGACAGTAACTTCTATTGGCCCATCAGATGAAAGGAGGGTTGGGTTTATTGAAAGTTCAGATTCCCAGGTTAATGTCACAGCTTTAACTGTTTGACAGGCTGCGTTAGGATATGTGGCTTTAACTCATTCAAGGCGTGCCGCCTCCGGATACGCGGCGGCTTCTGCCGCGAATCTGGAGGTGGCAAGTCTCGAATCAGTTAAGACGCTTATTCACTTCCAGCTGTCGGCAGCACGTCTGTAAGGAGATATGTCTGTTTCCATTAAAGTGTCGCTTTCACAACAGTGGACTTGCTGTCTTTTGTCGGCAAATGGCAAGAGATGTAAAGGAGGATTTGCATCAACGCTCTACGACAACTCCGCAGCTATTGGTGGAGGGCGTTAAAATTACAGTTTGTGAAAAGCGAAATTTTCATTGTAATACTCATACATGTAATCTAGCTTTCCTTAGAAAGGGCTTATTATCCATTGCTGTCACAGAGCAAGCATCTGAGCCACGGTATATCCTTAATTTTTGGGTCTACCAACAGAGGACCGAGGATCCATCACAAAAGCTGTGGGAGGTGAAGGAAAGCTCGCTCGGCGTCAAAGTGGAGTTTGGTTACGATGAGGCGACCAAGGCGGCGCGGGTGGCCACGGCAAACGGCAAGCTGGATATCCTGTTCCGAGAGTTGGAGACGAGCGGTGATGACGCCGGGGTCACTATTCACTGCAACAACAACGACTTCACCAATTCTCTGGGCTATCCTGGATCTTTCTGTGGTGAGTAGTCTTTTGTTTGTCTGTTTTTGGGTTGGTTTGTTGGAGGGTTGTTTTGTTCCATTCACCTGTATTTGTCTTTTTAAACTCTCCCTACTGTCTGCGCTGCCTGTAGCTCTTTATATTGGATGTGTGTTGCTAAATGGTCTTAGCTTTATTTAGGCCCAATGTCGTAGGTTTGTTTAACTTATTAGACCGGCTGGCGACATACATTCAATATTCTGTTTAGTTGTTTTTTTCACAAGCAGTGCCGGCACGTCCTGAGAAAGTCTTGTTGCTGTCGGGGCGTTAAGCAATGTACAATCAATCAAACAATCGTCTTGTTGTCTAGGTGACGGCGTAGATGTGCACTCCATGAACCGGCGCAAACAGGAGCTGTACGGCACTAACGATCTCTACCAGTCACGCTCCTCCATGTACGACGCACTGAATGATGACAGAATCGCACAAAGGTACTTCTTCTGGTACTTCCCACTTGGCAAAAGGACGTCGGGCCAAAGTCGGTGCACATCTGTGCGCGGGCCCACTGCAGCCGACTTTGGCCCGATGGCCTTTTGCTTACTGGATTCCACCCTTAGAGCCCCCGTGAAGGCAAAAAGACATCAAATCCATTGCTAAAAATTAAGAATTTTATGTAATATAAAAAAATCCTGCTTCCACCCCCCCCCCCCCAAAAAAAAAAAAAAAAAAAAAAAAAAAAAAAAAAAAAAAAAAAAGAAAGAAAGAAAAAGAAAAAAAGAAATGGACATCCTGTGTTTTGCATTCGCAAGACCTTTTTTTTTTCTTCTTATTTGTATAATTAAAATATTCCTTACTTCGTTTCCACGGCTGACTGCAGAAATAGACACGACGGAAAGAGACCTGGTTGGAGTTCACGTGATTTTCAATATCCAGTACCTTGCAAGTCTAAGTTCCTACGGCTTTGTATTTTGCTATTTCTAACCCCACGCAATGCAGAGGGACAGTCGGCTGACAGTTACTTGCCTGGACAAGGTTCCTGCAACTGAGGCCTGATTCCTCACATACATCAAATATTTCATGAGAAACAATTAAACACTTCTTGGCAAACAAACACTTCAAAGACAGACGAGCAGACAAACGAAAAATCAAGCTAACAAAGACACGGACAAACGAAAAAGCAGACAAGCAAACCGATTCTTTTCACTTTGACTTCAGATAATGTTGATGTTTAATTCATTCAACCCCAAGCACGTATTTCCCAAATCTTGGAGGCGCGATCTAACGATTATGCACCTGTTGCAGGAGATGTAAGAACCATGATAATTCAAGGGTAGTGCCAGATTAGCTTGGCGCCGACAGTGCTGTAGTGCGTCAGGGCTGAATGGGTTAACCCGTTTACGGAAACTGTGTTCCTGCAGTCTTCGTCATTTCAACACCAACAAGCCCTAGCTGTCCTAATAACATGGATTCATAGTGGCGTCGGCAAGAGGAATAGATCCTCATGAGCCCCCGCAACTGCGGGGGCTCATGAGGATCTATTTTTCTTGCAGTTGTGTGTGTTCAAATTGTATCGGCACTAAACGGGTTAACAGATCGGTCGAAAACCGGGGTTAACCGTTTACTGCCAGTGGACGCAGGATTGTGTTTCTGAAGTCTTCTTCATTTAAAGGCAAAGAGCCCCAGCCATTCAAGACACATGGTCACACAGTGGTGTCAGTAAGAGGCATAGATCCTCATTAGCCCCTGTAGTCGCGGGGACTCATGATGATATCTGTCCTCTTCCAGCTGGATTTTGTTCTTTCGAGTGATGGGGTTAAAGCCCCCCTCACCCACTCCCACCCCAACCCCATTCTCAGAAAGCTCTGCATCCGCACGTGTTTTATTTCTCATCTGTCTTCAGCGCGGAGTGCAACGTCATCTCGTTCATCTTCCAGAACGACTGCGGCACCCAACAGCAGAAACTGGACGCTATCAACGTCTGCGGCACTATCTTCGACAAGCGTCCCCTAGCCAAATGCTTGGTTGCTGACGGCGACATCGTGGGCGACTTCAGAAAATGTATCATCAGCCAGTGCGGCCCAACGGCCTGCAACCAGGTGAAGAGCGTGGCTGAGAATACGTGTCAGTCTGACGCCAAGCTGACCGACCTCCTCGTCAAGCCTGACGGCTACCTGAGCGGTCTGCTGTGCAATTAGTAACCGTCTAAAATCACCTATATGATTCATCGCAGCAGAATAATTAAAGGTCTAGGGTCCTTGCATTGGTGAGCATAGTCTTGCCCCAGCCACTAAGCAAAGTGCTCACCTGTAGCGGCGCACCTTGCTTAGCGGTTGGCGCAGGACTACGCTCTCTCGTGCAACTGGCCCCTGGTCTTACCTTCTGATAAAATCAAGCACCGAGCATGAAAAAATAGCAGAGCAGACATTTTAAGCTGTGCACTGAGCGAAAAAAAAAGAAAGATGATGTACAGCAGACAGATTACAATGCAATGCTGGTGATCTCAACATTTATTTTTTCTTTCTTTTGCTGTTTGAAGCTTCAAGAATCACTATACTATATATTTTAGTGATTAGTATAAAAACAAACATTCTGGAATCATATGTCATGTACAGCAGACCAAAGATCTGCACCTCTAGAAGCAAACAAAATGTCTTTTGCCGGATCTTGACCTTTGATGTCATCTTTACTGCAAAAAGTAACAAATAAACTGTCTGAAATCATGTACAGCAGACAGGCTATAGGCCTAGAAGTTTATAGTAAATAGGATTTCTTTTTCTTTTTTAAGCTTTTTTTTTTAAATTCTCGTACACGTGATACCAGCTAGCGCTAAACTCAATGTATTCGAAGCTCAAACTTAAGAATGTTTGCAAATGCATACAATTAAGCTTGAAAGCAAATTAATGGTCTGCCGTCTGCTTGGTAAATGCTGTTAAGTGTATTCAATAAAGAATGTCCTTGGTGTCCAAACAGTTCTAAATGACGATCGATACCAGCGCCTTTGGATCTAATGTTTTGCTTTGCGTTTTAAAAATTCTGCGTTACTATGCTCGTTAGAATCTACAGTGAAAAATATAAACTCTGCACATACGTGAGATTTTTTGTCTTCAGTTGTACCATCGAAAGTCGACTAATCTTCACTGTGTACGGGCTTGCCTGCTTACATGCGTGCGCGCATATGTGTGTGTGTGTGTGTGTGTGTGTGTGTGTGTGTGTGTGTGTGTGTGCGTGAGTCTTTATTGCAGAAACAAGCAGTCAGCATAAACACATTAACAGTATCCTTTCTCTCAACAACTGAACAAACATACAACCCAAAACAATAAAAGGTCATAGGGCCGACGTTGGCCGCCGTTAGCTCGCGCACAGCCGTGCGCGAGCTAACGGCGGCCGACGTCGGCCCAATGGCATATTGCGCATTAGGATTTAATCAAACACAAATAGACGATTTCCGGAAATCAGAAGTGAGTGAAAAGCAGTGCACGTGTTTAGATAAAAACAGTGGATGAAAAGCCCGGACATACTCTAGATACCGCATGTTTGTCCGGGCTTTTTGCATTTGGTGTTTTCGTCGAAACCCGTACACTTTTCACCTACTTCTGATTTCCGGAAATCGTCTATTAAGCACAAAAAAAAAACCAAGCGTGCTTTTATTCATCTTTTTATCCAAATCACAGTAAAGCACGCATTCCGTCTATATACCCATCTATTAAAATCACACAAAACATGACATTCATTCATCGATCCACCCATTTATCCGTCCGTCCATCCATCCATCTATTCGTCCATCTTTCCATCCATCCATTCATTCACCTATCGACACACCCACTCCAATCCATCAATCCATCCACCTATCCCCATCTATCCATCCAAATCACTCTAAAACACGCCATCCATCCATCCATCCATCCATCCATCCATCTTTGCATCCATCCATCCAAATCATGGAATGTAACTTCAGAAGGGTAAAAAATCTTAGCCCATCTTAGCATTCAGAGCATTGATGTTCAGTATCCCTTTGCCATTTAGCACCGATGCACTACAGCAGGAGACCGTAATAATTCAAGAATAGTGCCAGATTAGCTTGGCGACAACAGGCAATTCAAAATCAATTTAGTAAACCGTTCAGTGCCAAGAAAAACTGAATGCCACCCAGGGTCACTCTGAAAATGGCCATGATTTCAAATAAGTGCAACTCTATCAAATTCTGAGATTTTGTCTTTTTTTTTAACTTTTTTTTTTTTTACAAGAGTCTAGACTTTGTCTTCATTCATATTCAAACATTCCAGGACAAAATTTTAAAATTTGAGTTGCGCTTACTTGCAATCATGACACGTTTTTTCAGAGTGACCGGGAACTTTTTTATATTTTAGCAGTGTCAACGGCGGTCGACTTCAGCCCGATGGCCTTTGCGCATTGATAAATGATCTGCCGACGTACTGACCTAGATATGCGCCGTGTACACCCACATGCGGGGTGTAGCTCAGCGTGGCGAAGAACGTCTCATCCGGAACTCGCGTGACCTTGACCAAGATTAGAAGGTCACGTGCCCTTGGGTCGTGAAGGACGTTGTCTACGAAGCCTCGACTGAGAACAGCGTGCACTTTGCCTTTCAGCGTTGTGGTGTTGTGAGGAGGGGCAAAGTTGTTATACCATCTGGCGTTGTCTCGACTGTAATAAATATACATGTGAGTAAGTTAGTCAGTTAGTCAGTCAGTCACTCAGTCAGTCAGAGAGATTTTTAAAATGTTCGCTGTTAATAAAAAAATAAAAATAAACATTTCAACAAGCATGTCCAGCCCTTCATTGCTGAGCCTCGATCATCATTATCACCACATTATCATGATCGTCATCATCACCATCATCGTCATAATCACATCATCATCATTGTCGCTACCACTATATTCACCTGATCCTTTTAATCTAATCTGATGACTTTAGTCCGTTACTGAATATATACAGAATATAAACAGAATAATAAGCCTGTGGCGACCACTACCACAACAACCATCACCAGCATGATGCCTTCTCCATAAATAAAACTTTCACAGGGAGATAGTCTTCGCTGCTTGGCGCTTTCACGGCGTTAAACTCAAATCAGTAAATTAACCTGCAATAATTGTAACCCTTTGTACATGTAGTCACAAAGTTGTCATCGTAACATGTAATGAGGGAATCTACTTATCACACGTTACCAGGGAAAAAATCGAATGGAGTCAAGCCAATGAGAAAAAGAGCAAAAAGACAATATGTCTTAAACAACACAAGATTTAGTCACAATGCACACGGCAGAGACTCGCAGGCGTGCCTACACGCTTTGTAACAATTGTCACATTGTCCCGAACCGCGCCACATCCAACAGACTTCAAGACGCTATGATTTGTAGACGTGCGTGACACAGGACGTAATACAAAACCTCTTCTGTTCCGCCGGTTTGCAAGGAACATGAAATTAACCGCTTCGCTGCCGATAAAAAGTGAACACTATCAGTCTGCAAGACTGCGGGGCTCATGAGGATCTGTGCCTCTTTCTGAAACCGCTTTGTATGCATGTTCCTGAACGTCTTGGGATCTTCGGCCCTGAATTCAACAAAGATTTCACAAGCACAATCTGCGTCCATTGGCTGTCATGGAATTGATAGTGGGACATGATAAACCTTTTGCGAGTGCTTGCGTACTTTGCAATAATAGTGAACATACAGGCTTAACTTATATACACGAAGCAGTGATATTCTTCTTTCGTAGTTTCTCATGCGGTCTGTTGTAAGATATGGTTTGTTGTCTACAGAAAGAGCACTTGTTTTTCAGTGATTCTTTTCTGTTCTTTAACTTCCCAGAATGATTGTTTGTATTATTATTATTATTATTATTATTATTATTATTATTATTATTATTATTATTATTATTATTATTATTATTATTATTATTATTATTATTTTTATTATTATTATTATTAAGATACATCGCGCTATGTTTATTTCTGTGCTCGTAGGTAGGCCGTTTGAGCAAAGTGTACCTCATGTTGAAAATATACCCTGATACGAGCCCCACTGAGAAACACTGACACCTATTTCTTCCTGTAAAACGCGCGCTGTCTATGATCATTGTTTATTAGTTCGGTCATGCATGGCGTCTGGTCTGTGCACACCTTGTCCTAGTTTGAGCATCAGTGATGCAGATCCGGCAGTGGTCGCTGAGACCTGGACAGGGTATATCGGTCAACTGTTAGGTAGATCATCGCGTGATCCTGCGAGGGTCGTGGATAAACCATTGGATTTGAAGCCAGATAATTTCTTTTCAAAATAAAAGCATGAAGGTTCAAGTTTGGTGATCGCCTTTTGTTTGTAGTGTTGTCCTGAAATATGTCGTGTCGAGAGAAGACTTGGAGAAAAAAGAAACACAATGCAAACAGACGATTTTCGGAAATCAAAACCCAGTGCGCAAAGGCCATCTGGTCGACGTCGGCCCAAAGGCCTTTTACGCATTGGGAAGTAGGTAAAAATAAAGTAAAAATAATTTAAAAAGTAAACTCGGGCAGACGTGCGGTACGAAAAAAAGTGGATTTCAAGCCCTGACAAACAAGAGATCGCATGTTGAATGTTGATATAAGTGTGTGCGTGCGAGGAGGGGGAGGAGGTGGTAGGGGAAGGGAGGGTACTAATCGGGACACTACCCTTGAATTATCATGGTCGATCTGTCTCCTGCTGTGGTGAGGGCTCATGAGGATCTATACCTCTTGCAAATGGGTGTGTTCAGTCAAGGTTTCTCGGCACTGAACGGGTTTAAAAGCTAAAAAAAAGCAAAGTGCGTTGAATACATGTTATGTAGGTCCATAACAGAAATACAAAATAGAGTTCGCCTTGTCAACAAAATGTTTGTCACTGAAGACGAGACCACAAGAACCGCGCACGTACGCTCTACTTATACGCATACTTATACATGTACAGACTATTGAAAAGCAGCGTGCCTCACCTCTGCACTGCCAGTGGACGAAAATCTTGTTTCTGAGATCGTTGTTCGTTCCGCATCGAAGAGCACCAGCCGTCCAAGGAACATTGGTACAAAGTGGTGTCA
>BTPG01000280.1:0-25000 GCA_036245525.1 Semisulcospira habei | reverse complement strand
TCAGGAGACTGACAAGCCATGAAAGTTTCAGGATGGTGACGGAATAGCTTGGCGCATCTAGCCATCAATCTATTCTAGCACGACCCTTGATTGTTAATGGTTGATCAGGATTTTTTTCTCAGGGAGTGGGGGTTGGGGTGGGAGGTCGGGGTCTGTCTTCTACATTAACCCTTTTAGCCCCAAGGTCCATTTCTCAAATTTGTGCCAGTTGCAGGAGATGGCTTGACCATGATAATTCAAGCTAGTGCCAAATTAGCTTGGTGCCTTCAGGCGCCAAGCTAATCTGGCACTACCCTTGAATTATCATGGTTAAGCCATCTCCAGCTGTAGGGATCTGGGGCTAAAAGGCTTAAACCCTCTTCCTAAAGCACTCTGAGCATACACAGTGATTCATACAAGCACTATACATATCACCACCACCAACACCACCATCATCACAGTACCTTGGCACAGGCTGTCGAGCACCAATGACAGCGTTGCAGACATTCTGCATGTAGTTTTGCCGGGTCGAGGGCTCAGTGTAGACCATGGGCAGGACAGAAGGCTCACCCAGTTTGGACGACAGATTGTGAAGACCCACGAGCAGTCGAACAGCGCTTATACTGGGGTCCAGGTTCAGCACAAAGTCGTAGAAGATCACAAACCCAGCACTGTCAACACAATCATGACATTTCATTCAGCAAATGGTATGACCTTTCAGCGTCATGCAGTCTTGTTCTCTTTGTTTGTGCATGTGTGACTGTGCCCATGTGTTTTTCCAGTACATGCGTTCTACATGGTCTATATGGTGGCAGTGAGATGTGTGTGGGCATGTCTCAGATTACTTTTAATTGTGTGTGATGCATGCATATTTTGTCATGTATATGTGCATGCGTGTATGCATACTTGCCATGTACTTCACTCCTAAAGGAAAGCCCCAAATAAACTTCTTACCTTCCCGCATGCATGACAGAAAGTGACTACACGGTCTCCCCTGATGCAGAACAGGTACTCATTAAACAGTCTCCCCCGGGTGTCTCCCATGATGCATAATATAAACTCAGTAACTTATCTCCCTTGATGCACAATCCAAGCTTAATTAATAAATTTTCTCCACTGATGCACAACAGCCAAGAACACAACAGACAACCAATACAGAAATTCATTAAATTTGAACAAACAGTGCACATTCACACTCACCAACACAAACAAGAAAAGCAATGCAGACGTTTTCTGAAAGAGCTTTATTGGGTTCAAAGAATTAAAAATATAAATCAATCACAAAATGCAGCTATCTAAAAGAAAATAAGCTAAATTGAAAATAGAGTAAAAAAGCAATTAAAGCCATTATGAACACAGTCCTGCAGTATGGAAACAAAAATAGTGAACTATGGAATTGCGTTTTTTTTTCTTTCAGAACAATCCAGAAGAATGCTTAACCCCTTCACTGCCAAGAAAAAGTCAACACGGTCGAACTGCAAGGTGCACAGATCTTCATGAGCCCCCGCAGTTGCTCATGAAGATCTCTGCCTCTCGCTGACACTACTTTGTATCTATGTTGAACGAACGGTTGGGCCTCGTTGACGCTGAAGTAACAAATATTTCAGAAACTCGATCTGCGTCCACTGGCAGCAAAGGTGGTAATCTTCCCTGGACGGGCTACATGAAAACACGTAACAGCCATATTGCCATTTTGGTCAAACAGCTACAGGGTTCCAGGATCTTTAAACCCGTTGGTTGTTGGTAGCACTTTTTGTCGTGACGATTCCTGCAGAAATCATCATGACAAAAAGTGCTATCATCAGCCAAAGGGTTAAGAAATGTGTGATTCTGGATAATAAGACTTTCAGCCGTAAGGTCTAAAATCACAAACCAGGACGCAAATCATACCATCCAAGGGAATTCATAAAATTATTGGAGATACACATGCAGTTTGATCAGAATGCAGTTCACCTGAGTTTTTTTAGTGATATATCTTTCTTTCTGACGACTCATTAACTCTTTGCCTACCAAGCAACTGTTCTGCATAATGTACTCTGTAAATAAGTAATTCTGTTAACCCATTCTGCCCCAACGCCCTACAGCAGGAGATGGGTCGACCATGATAATGCAAGGGCAGTGCCAGATTAGCTTGGTGCCTGTCGGCGCCAAGCTAATCTGGCACTGCCCTTGAATTATCAAGGTTGATCCATCTCCTGCAACTGGTGCATAGTCATTAGACGATGCCTCCAAAATTTGGGAAATATGGCCGTCAGGCTGAATGAGTTAACCCACATTATACTGAGGCTAAAAGCTTCAAATTTGTACATTGCCATATGCAAGCTACATTATAGTACTTACAGATAAGGATATAGACCAATGGCTTTAGTTCAAGGGTGGTGCCAGAATAGCTTGGCGCCTGGAGGCGCCAAGCTATTCTGGCACTACCCTTGAACTATTTTAGTCCAACTTATTTCACACACGTATTCCGAACGATAAGGGTTAAAGAGAAAACTTCAAGTCTTGAAATGGTGTGACTCTATCAATGGATACTGTCCAAGTCTATTATTTGTGGCAGTAAAGGGAGGAGTGAAACATAACAGCCAACGAGCAAAACCTTTGTCAAAAGATTTCACAAGCTGGGTGGTATTTCTGCAGGAGAATCCTGTGTATTTGCACATGAACAAAGAATAGAAAAAGGAATGTATTTTATACTGATTAACTACCCCGACTAATATTACTAAAAGGTGTGTAAAAATAGAAAAATGTGACCCAAAAAAGTAAAAGCTATCACATCTAGTACATATTCAATTATTATGCTAACCTGAACTAAATGTTTAATATATCACCTACATCATGTAAAATAAATACCTTTAAAATTGCGTATTAAGTTTACAGCTGCACCTTTTATTACACTCAAAACCATCTCCCAGGTAACTTTTGCTATCATTTTCCAAAATGGAAATTTCGATGCACATCCCTCAGCTATTCTTTTTTTCTCTTTCAGCTGACTCTCTTTTGGTCATTCTTCTTTTTCGATACCCTGGTATAGTAAGGTGGACCTTTTAAAATATAGAAAGAAAGGAAAATACATGCATGCTGAGGAGCAAAAGAAATTCAATATTTTTGGAATCATCAGAAACACTTGCTTTCTATTGCTTTTTCTTGGTTTTTTTACCCCCAGATATTAACGTGGACCTTTCAAAATATGAAGAAATGAAAATGCATGTATACTGAGGAGCAAAAGAAATGCAACATTTTTTTTAATAATCAGACACTTAGTGTTCCCGATGATTAAAAAAATGTTGCATTTCTTTTGCTATTGACTATGATGATTCCCAAATTGTTGCATTTCTTTTGCTTCTCAGTATACTACCTCACGCCGCTCAAAAATATCCACACACAAAATCTTTCAAGGCCTTATATCAGCAATTATCAATGCAAAAATCTAGCTTTACTGTAAAACTGATTTCTCACCCTGTTCCACACAGCACTACAAATATTCTATTGATTAACCCATTGGCTGTCGGTAGTGCATCTAGTTGTGATGATTCTTGCAGGAATCACCTTCACAAAAAGCGCTGCTGACAGCCAAAGGGTTAAAAGCAATATAAAATCATACAAAACTGTAACTGCAAATCACATGACTGGCAAAAGCTACTTCCCTGATCTGATGAAAAAGCAACCATGTACATGTATCTAAAAGTGTACTGCGTTTAACCCGTTCAGTGCCGAAAGAATTGAACACCTCACAACTGCAAGAGGCATAGATCCTCATAAGCCCCTGCAGTTGTGAGGGCTCATGAGAATCTGTGCCTCTTGTTGACGCCACTTTGAATCCATGTTCCTGAGACATCTAGAGTTTCTTGGTCTTGAATTAACAAAAATTGCAGAAACGCAGTCTGCGGCAGCTGGCACTGAAGGGGTTAAAAAGTCTGTATAAGGTATAAACAAAGTTATAATGCTGTCTATGTAAAATGAAAACAAGAAGAAACATATTTACACACAACACACAATCAGTCCCTTTTTGCATCTTCTCACAGCATTCTGCTCTGTTTATTTTTCAATGCATATCTCAAAAACACAGCTGAACTTTAGTATAAAATTTCAATATACATAAACAGTGCACAAAATCAAGATTTTTCAGTTTATTGTGGTAACACTATTGGAATCACAAAATTCACTACTGAAATCACAAAATTCTCCTTTTGTATTGTTGCTGATGTTCTTGCTGCTGCTCTGTGCAGTTAATGTCTGCGTGCACAGGATGGTGAAAAAAGGTGGCTGTCTCTGCAGTGGAACTGTCACCATTGTCCTCTTCCTCACGCAACCTGCAAAAACAGAATATTCACAAAGTCCAAACACAGACCGCTAAGTGTTGTTTTACAATGCAGCAAACAAGATCTTTTCACTGATAAAATTGAAAAATGCTGCCAAGAAGTCACTAATGTGAAGCTATTACTACTCATTTACATGTACATGTGAATTAACATACCCAGTCGTATCTAGGAGCCCTCCCCAAGCACATTTCTATGCAAACATGCTGCATTAGCATCTCATCTGAATAGAATAACCCATTTAACTCGAAGGCTGCATTTTCCAAATTTTGGACGTGTCACCTAAAAGACTATGTAATAAAAGTGAAACATTTAACCCATTTAGCCCTGACGCCCTACAGCAGATGATGGATCGACCATGATAATTCAAGGGTAGTGCCAGATTAGCTTGGCGCCAAGCTAATCTGGCATTACCCTGGAATTATCATGGTCGATCCATCTCATGGAACTGGTACATAGCTGTTAAGTGACTCTATAACTTGCAAAATGCGTTTGAGGCGTCAAATGGGTTAACTCAAACATGCACACATGTGCTTAGTTCATCATCTGTTTAAAATAAATGCAACTTATGCAAAGTACTATAATTTTTGTGATTAAACCTACATGAATCATTTTTTTTGCACGCAAAAATCATGGTATGTAAGTCTTGAAATCAAAGATCACTGAGAAGTAAACAAAGGCTAAGACACAATTGCGAGTGTGCATAAAGCATGCATGTTTAGGACGGCCTAAGCTCAAACATAATTATTATCACATGTGCAATTAACTCATAAAAAAAGAGCAGAAGTGGGTTAAAAACTAGGACCGCAATATCATCCTCTCAAGAACAACTGCCAAATCAATGACACACCTATTAACCCATTTAGCCCCAACACCCTCCAGTAGGAGACTGATTGACCATGATAATTCAAGGGTAGTGCCAGATTAGCTTGGCGCCTTCAGGCGCCAAGCTAATCTGGCACTACCCTTGAATTATCATGGTCAATTCACCTCCTGCAACTGGAACATAGTCGTTCAGTAACACTTCCAAAATTTGGGAAAAGCACCCGTGGGGCTAAAAGGGTTAATCAGACAATACAGCTAGGTCCACTGGTAAGCAAAACTGTTACAAACTCATGTTATACACAAGCAGACGAAAAGCAACATTTTTTACATTTTTACTGTCTGCATTTTCTGTTTCATGTGTTCTTTTCTAGGCTCTACTTGTAAACCTAAGCAAAGTCAGCATCTTCTCTTCAGCCACTCTTAGCTCAGATGTAGAATGGACCTTTGCAACATTGGCTGAGATAGATGGATGGCCATGAAATTCACAGGAAGAGTCAGATTCACTATTCTGGCTGTTGGTGGTGGTTTTTGTCAAGGTGATCCTGCAGGAATCACCTTGACAAAAACTGCTACCGACAGCCAAAGGGTTAGCTCATTGCTTTCCTAGACTATAGGCTAATATGGTACTGCACCATAACTATCATAGTGAATTATATTCCACTAAGTATGTTAATGACTACAACTGCAAGTATATGCAATATTTCAAATACTACTGTTAGTGTTATTAACTTAAACATGTACTTCACAAATCCATGACAATTTCTAAAAATACTGAAGGCAAGAAAAGCTGCACACAGAAAAGCAAATGCCAATAGACTTTCAAAAAAGTATAATTACGTTTAGAGTTGGATGTCGTAGTAAGGGTCTCCAGTAGTATCCTGGCGGTGCTGTGTGTGCACCCAAGTGTGACCATATGCCTGCACACGCCGCGGACTGTAACTGCAAACAAGTCCTCTTTGCAAACTCAATACTCCGTCTCGGGGAATATTAAAGTGACTGAAATATCTGGCTGGCGGAATTTTTTTTAAAAAAATGACCGAATCGGAGACTGAATGATACATCTGCTGGTGTAGTCCAACTTGCTTCAGAAGCCTTCTACATCAGAGCAAAATGGCTACTATTTCCCGATTCCACATTATAATTGTTCTTCCCAAGACAGATTGTTTGTTGTTTATTGTTTGTTTGTTTGTTTGTTGTTGTTTTTTGGGGTTGTTGTTGTTGTTCACATGATTTGGTTCTCACAAAAGACTGGACTGTCCCATCAAATACTTAAAAATTGTCCTCACCATAACGCAAGCAGACAAGGATCAATTTCCCTTCTCAGTATTTGAAGCCAATGCCCCTTAGATACAAATGTGCTAATGACAAATCAAATGACAGTCACAAGGGATTCTTTCAAATCTGATTAGTGACACTAACAAGAGAATGTTGGGTAATGCTCAGCTGGCATTATTCCGACAGAGCAGCTTTTGCTGTGGGTGTTTGTGCATCAAGGGAGTAAATACGCATCACCTGTTCAGTGCCGAGAAAATGTGAGCATCACCCAAATGCAAGAGGTATAGATCCTCATGAGCCCCCGCAGTTGCGGGGGCTCATGAGGATCTATGCCTTTTGCTGACACCACTTTGAATCCATGTTCCTGGGACATGTAGGATTTTTGGTCTTGATTTAATGAAGATTGCAGAAAATCAGTCTGAGTCAGCTGGCACTGAACTGGTCTACCCCTCCCCTGCCAGCGGATGCAGAGTGTGTGTCTGAAATTGTCGTTAACCCATTCAGCCCTGATGCACTACAGCAGGAAATGGGTCGACCATGATAATTCATGGGTAGTGCCAGATTAGCTTGGCGACTGTCGGCACCAAGCTAATCTGGACCTACCCTTGAATTATAATGGTCGATCCATCTCCCGCAACTGGTGCATAGTTGTTAGATGACGCCTCCAAACTTTGGGAAATGCGTGCGCTGGGGTGAATGAGTTAATTGAGCGCCAATGAGCCTTAGCCACTCCAGGAACATTTATACAAACTGGTGTCAGGAAGAGGCACAGATCCTCATGAGCCGCCACAACTGTAAGGTCCCATGAAGATCTATGTCTCTTGCAATTGGATCGTGTTCACTTTGTCTCAGCAGTGAAGGGGTTAAAATACTTGTGTCTGCACATGTAGCATGCAATAAGAAAATGCACAATGTGTCTTTACAAAATAAACATGGTAATTGTTTCATGTCTGTATCTGCATGCAACAAATGACGGTCACCTAAAACACACTAAATATTGACTAACATGCAATATGTAACATCAAAGCAGGTCTGCAAAACTGAATACACTGTAGTCTGAAAGTTCAAGATATAAAACAAAAGTTGAATGAGTTGAACACACAGTTTCACTTGCACGGCAGATGTGTTCCAAATTAGATCATTAAAACATGTTCCATGGCCTTATCCATACTAGCTGACATTTCTTGAACCATTAGAACAGATTTAACAGCAGTTGGTTTGCCGGCCCTATATATTTCAGAACATCTATTCTAAGTACATAAAGTGTACTTACTACTGGTCATAGGGCACCATTGTATCCAGATCCACATAGGCTCTCTGCACACAAAAGAAAAGAAAGAAATGATTTTCAACATTGATACACACACTGTAATGTTAGGGTAGTGAAAAAATAAAAGCTTACCAAATTTCAATCAAGAAAAGTGTAATGTCTGTTTTAAAACAAATACATGTATACATGTAATTGTTTTTTGGGTGTGTGGGTGGGTACTATAATAATTGTTTATGGGGTGGGTGGTTAGTGGGTGGGTGTGGCAGCTTGGGTAGTGGGTGTGGCAGCTTTGGTAGACAGGATCATCCTGCTCCTGCAGGATCATCCTGTCTACCCATGCCACCACACCCACCCACCCCAACAACTTTTATTATATACTGACTTCCATTAAAAATGCAAAAAGTGTCTGTAAGTATGCCCGCAAACAAAGAGCCACCCTGACAGCAAAACAAGAACATTTTATTTGTTGCTTACTTCAGAGGTTCAGCATACTGTCTGAGCTACCTTCACACAAAAAGTGGATGAGTTATTGCCCATGGCTACCTTGGAGGATACAGGGTTTCATTAGAGGTGAAAATAAGTAAAACTGGACACACTCTGTGAAGCAAGTTTCCTGTGATTATGTTTTAACACACAAGTTGTGTGGATCGCTTATGATGTTATTAACTGCCTCATCAATGTGCAATTTTTAAGACTAGACATTCTATTTGCGCATGACACAACACACTCTTCATAACATTTTCTAATAAATGACATCAAAATAACCCGGATTAAAGCATATTTATGAAGAAAAGCACTATGATGAAAAATCTGCGTTTCTTTTGTTGATCAGTATAGTAAGCCACAAACATACATAAATACACCGCTACATACCTGCGTTAGCTGTGGCTGTGGCTGTTGTGGGGGTGCCTGCTGCTGCAGGATGATCTTGGTTGGCTGTTGCTGGGCATGGAACTCGAGACGCATGCGATCCACTATTGTCTCCTGCCGCAAACGTTCCATTTCACGCTGTAGCTCATACATCTTGCGCAAATGGTCACGTTGCAGGCGCTGGATGTCTCGCTCTAGCTCATCTGTGATGAGGGAGAAAATATTTCAAATTTGTATGTAGCATAAAAACTGACTTTATTTTTCCTTTAGTTGGGGGTTCATAACAGTGACAGCAACAGTGGCTGATCTGCAGAAAGTATGGTAGCAGGAAAATACTGGAGCGTTCATACTGTCTCTAGAAAAATAGAAAAGGAATGAGATAATTAATTTTTGGTGACCCCCTATCACTGCTGTTTGCGGCTAATGTCTTTGTCTTATGTAAATGTCCTAATGTGCAAACAGACTTAGGACCAACGCTGACCTTAGATGGCCCACACACAGCTGTCCTTCTGTCAATGTCCGAGTGTACATTAACGTCCTTGTAACGACGTTGGTCTTCGCTGGCCCACACATAGCTCGCATTTTTATCGGTGTCAAGTGAGCAAAAGGTCACTGAGCTGATGTCGACCGTTTTTGACAAGAGCCTGGCTGTACATGGGTAAACTGAAGTCAATGTCAGCCCAAGGACCTTTTGCTCACAGCAAGATTTCTTTCTTGTAGTTTCTCTTCTTGTCAAGGACGGTCACTGATGCATAAATCCATGTTCTGTTCAGGCTACTGGATGACTTTGTGTGCAGTGGTCACCTCTGCCTGTTGGTAGCGCTTATTGTCAAGGTGATTCCTGCAGGAATAATCTCAACAGAAAGTGCTACCAACAGCCAAAGGGTTAATTAATCTGTTCAGTGCACAGAAAATCTGAACACCACCCAACTGCAAGAGGCACAGATCCTCATGAGCCCCCGCAACAGCGGGGGCTCATGAGGATCTGTGCCTCTTGCTGAAATCACGTTTAATCCATGTTTCTGGGACAGCTGTTTTTTTGTGTTGAATTATTAAGATTGCAGAAAGACAGTCTGCGTCAACTTGCACTGAACAGGTAAATCCAAATCACTTTTCAACTGTACAACAACTGACCAATTTGTACAAATGATCAGATGTCACGTGTATGTCATGGTATGAAGTTTGGCAACATTCTCTCAGCTGAGTGTTCCTGCCTGTTACCTGGTATTACAAACTGTATGCTTCTTTTAAATTATTCACAGGCTTTCCCAAAATTTGTCTGTCTTCCTGTTCGGTCCTGCACAAGTGTTTGCTATTTGCTCAGTAGTCGCACAGTCAATCAAACGCACACACACACACATGCACATACTTACACACAAACTCTCTCTCCCTCTCTCCCTCAGGACTAGCTCAGCAGACAATTCCACTGATTACACCTAAAAGTGTCCCGCCAGATTAACATAGTCACCAATGAAGAACTCTTTCTTAATCAAAATTACTGCCTTAGAAGAGTTTCAGTTCTATTCCCAGATCATTCCTATTTTAATGACCACATCTTTTGAATGAAAAAAAAAGTAGTCTGCTGAGCATGTCCAGGAGGGAAACAAAATTACAAAGATGGAAGTACTACTTCATTCATTTATTTATCAATCAATCAATATAACAAATTAGCTACTTAGCAACTAATTCAATATTCACAAACAAATATATACTGATGAGCAAAAGAAATGTGACATTTCTGGAATCCAAAAATGTCACATTTCTTTTGCTCATCAGTATATATACATAATATATTGCTGTAAAAATCAAGATATCAAAACTTAAAGCATCTGTATAAAGTGTAATTGCTAGTGTATAAAAATGTACAAATGTACATGAGTATAGTAAAAGGAACATTTCTGGGGAACAAACAACCGTTTAAACACTGTTAAAATCAAAATTCATGGCACCATGCTCAGCAGACTACTCACTAAATCCAAAACGTCAAGTACCAGTAAATTGATCAATAAACCCTTCCCTTCCATTTCCGAAATATCTACATACTACATTGATCACAAAAATGCTGCAAATAATTTATCAGTTATACATTAACCCTTTGGCTGCTGATAGCAATTTTTGCTCAGGTGATTCTTGCAGGAATCCCCTCAAACAAAAATCGCTACTGACATCCAAAGGATTAAATTCTTTTTAAAAAAAAATCCCAAAGTAATAACATACATATTGCAGAATGAATTCAAATACAATGTTATTACCTGCATTTGTTACCCCAATAGCGCATGTATCATACATTGTTAGATTGTGCTCTGCACTAAGTATTATCTTGCATATCAAACGGTGACAGATTGGTGTAAAAAATATTTACATGTATGTCCAAATCACTTTAAAAAATATCCATCAAGTCTATCAAGATTGTCAGAAAAAGTCTACATATTAGGACAGCACTCAATTTTTCACCCTAAAGAGGAAAAAAACACTACAATACATAAACTGAAATCATCATTACCATCTAAAAAATGTCAAAGTACACTACCTCTGATTATGTACTACATGCATGAATTTGCATCGATTTAAAATTAGAAAATTAAAACAAATTTGTTTCGTTTGTAAAAAAAGGAAGCAAGTAGTCTATGAAAATGATATTCATGGTGTCAGCATTGAAATCCTATCTTCCTAAGATAAGCAACTAATCCACCCCTATCCAACCCGCAAAATCATACAAATTAAGTTTTATGCATCTCATTCTTTCCTCTTCAATATGTATATGTTATGTAATATAAATATCAGTACCTAATATTTCATTGTGTATCACATAACTGTGTAGTAACGGTGTACACAGTAACGGTGTACAATGGTGTGCTATTGTGTTGCTTTATGTATCTGACCAGCAAATAATGTATAATTATGATGTATCCTCTTTATGTACAATATACAGCATTATAAAAAGTGGTACAGTAGCACTCCACTATACTGCATGCAGGTGATGCAAACAATCATTCCTTTGTCTTTGAAGTGATACAACTGTCTCAGTCTGTTGAATAAGTGTCTACAACAAATTCTGATTACAGTTTTAACCCATTTAGCCCTGACACTACAGCAGGTGATGGATCAACCATGAATAATTACAAATTAACGCCAGATTAGCCTAGCACCTGATGGCACCAAGCTAATCTAACACTGTCCTTGAATTATCACGGTCAAGTCATCTTCTGCCACTGGTACATATATAGTTGTTAGGTGATACCTCCATAATCTGGATATATGGCCTTGGGGTTAAATGGGTTAATTTGGGGAAAAAAGTCTTACAGTACAGTAAGAGTGAACAGGTTGCTACATTGGCAGTAACAAAAGCCTAACAATTTCACTTTTCAATCACATGACATTCCTATGTTAACCCCTCTGTGCATGCTGACACTGATACTGTTTACAGTACTAATGGCTGCATGCACAAGGGGGATTAATCTTGGTTAAGGATATGAGGGGCAGTGGGAGAATCTTTGGGGCGGCAGCACAAAATGTCTGTAATCTTTGGTCTTGACTTAGCGAGCGGCAGAAATTTCAAGATCTACGCAGCGGCAGGTGTTGAATGTAAGCATCGCAAATATGACAGAAACGGGTTCCACCTGCAACTGAACCAACAGACGCACGCATCTATATTATGAGATGAATCTGACACGACCTCACTACGTCTACCACTACTACTGCTCTCAAAGCGATTCTACAGCTTTGCATGCTGGCTAAAGGTGGATTCCCTCTGTTTCTGTCATGATTAACCTTTTCACTGCCAGTGGACGCAGACTGTGTTCTTTAAATCATTGTAAATTTACCATCAAAGATCCCCAGCCGTCAAAGAAATATGGGTACAAAGTGATTTTAGCTAGAGGCATAGATCCTCATGAGCCCCCACAAATGTGGGGCTCATGAGGATCTATATCTCTTGCAGTTGTGTTGTGTTCATTTTTTCTCAGCAGTGAAGAGGTTAAGCTACTCGCCTTATAAAAAACATGTAAAGCCATTAAAGCATCTACTGGATACAAGGCCTTTTATTCAGACTGATCTAAAGCGACTATTGTTGTAAAATGGTATGCACCAGTCTCTAGACAGAGGTACTTTTTGTCGTTTTCCTCTTTAGTTGTGAAAGACTTCAAAAGAAAAAATCATACATATATGTCTCAAAGAATCTGTGACGATTCCTGCACTTTTTACCTGGAAAAGTCAAACAATGGAGAGAAAAAAGATCTCAGATAAGATTCCTCCGAGCGTGAAACTTTGAGGCTCAAGCCATATCTATCTGTATCATGCCTGTGAAAGCAGTCCAGTGAAATATGTGGACAATGTAGAAATTGTAGAACTTTAATAATCTGATCTGCCGGCACTAGCGAACATAACCAAAATATGTCCCTAATAGCTCAGAAACAGAGGGTGTTGTAACAGGACAGATCAACCCTTTGGCTGCCGGTAGTGGGTTTAGTCGCTATGATTCCTTCAGGAATCATCACGACTAAAACCGCTACCAACAGCCAAAGGGTTAAACAGGAAGGTGACCAGTTCCTAAAGTTTGCTGTTCCTTGCACTACCAATCCTTAATGTTGCAGACACAACCCGCATGTATTTTTGCCTCTTGTGCCAAAAAGCAGTCTGTTATAGGAACTGGTAACCTCAGATATTATCCAAGACTACAAGTAAATAACATATATGATTATTGTTTCTTCTCTATTACGCACACAATAATGGTGAGAATGAGAGAGAGCTACTTCTGGAAAGGATGAGGGTAGGCAAAGAAAAATGGTGGAGGGAGGCTGTCCTTGAGAAACAAGAATGGCAAAGCCCTTAAGGCTCACATACATGACTGATCAACATACTTAATCTAACCTTTGTGACTTTGACCTTTCCGACAGGTCACATGTTTCCTCAAAATTTACACATTTTTCACTTTTGTCAACCTCCCATGACCCTTGACCTTTGTGATTAGTCAACCAAATTAGTAAGCATAGAAAAGTCTTATCATCAGCTACCTTTCTGCTACATTTGGTTGAAAAGTTTGCAAAATTCCTGAAAAAAACACCTAATATTCTAAAAAACAATAGACATCATTTGCTGATCTCTTGTGACCCATGACCTTTCCAAAGGGTCATCTGAATTAGCATGTATAGGAAGATCTTACCATCAGGTATCTTTGTACCAGGTTTGGGATGAAAGTTGTAAATAGTATTTGAGAAAAAAAACAATTTTTGTCCCAAAAAGGCTATTTATAACCCATTTCCTGATCTCGTTACCCTTGACCTTTCCAAGGGGTCATCCAAATCAGTATGCATAGAAAGACCTCACCATCAGGTATCTCTATACCAAGTTTGGGTTTAAAGTTGGGAATAGTATTTGAGAAAAAAACATCTTTTGTCAAAATATGGCTATTTTTTACCTATTTCTCCGAACTCTTGTGACCCTTGACCTTTCCGAGGGGTGAACCAAATTTGTATGCATCGAAAGGTCTTACCATCAAGTATCTTTGTACCAAGTTTGGGTTTGAAGTTGTGAATAGTATTTGAAAAAAACATAAATTTTGCCAAAATATGGCTATTTTGGACCTATTTCCTGATCGCCTGTGACCTTGACCTTTGAGAAGTCACTCAAAGTGGTATGTTTAGAAAGATCTTGTCACAAAGTGTCCTTGGGCCAAGTTTGAAGACTGTGTCTTGAAATGCCAACGTTAAAATTTACCATGGACGACAACTGGCCCAAAACATAGACTCACTTTTGCTTTGCGTGTGAGCTAATAAATTAACCCCCTACTGCATGCAGGTATTGTACAGTACTGGCACCTGCATGCACAAGGTGGTTAACCTGATCTTGCAAGGACTCTAAATTGTTGGCAAATTAACCCATTTAACCCCAGGGCCGCATTTCCAAATTTTAGAAGTGTTGCTTAACATCTATGTACCAGTTCCAGGAGATGGATCAACCATGATAATTAACAGGTAGTGCCAGATTAGCTTGGTGCCTGAAGGGTGCCAAGCTAATCTGGCACTACCCTTGAATTATCATGGTCAATCCATTTCCTACGGTAGTGCACTGGGGCTAAAAGGTTAACATGAGTCCCTGCAGAAGCAGGGACATGAAGAGTTATATCTCTTACAGTTGTACAGTGTTCTAGGTGCTCCAGCAGTAGAGGGTTAAAAAAATGAAGGAATGAAGGAGTGGGGACTTTGAGAGCCAAAGAATCTATGAAACTAAGTCAGAGAGGGGTGAAGGGAAAGGCAGTGAGAGAGCCAAAGAATGTATGTCTACAGTACTGAAGGAAAATGCAGCACCCACATCTACTCAACACAAACATAGCAGGAACAATCCATACAAAATTATTAGGGATCCAGATGAGTATGCTTTGTGAACCTTTCACGCACTTAGTTTTTTGTCACTAGTAACTGCGATGTAACACCCCATCTTCACCATTTTGCTTTACTAAGACTAAAAAAAACTCATTCAATCTCCACCCTGCACTGTCCGTCTAAAGCCCACATCTAAATGATAACCGGCATATTTTATTGTACATCATAGCTAATGCACAAATCTTAAATCTGAAATGTCAACTGTGAACAAACCCAAACAGGCCCAGAATATTTCATGAACTATTTATCTTCTGATTATGCTGAAGCATTCCAGAAACTAAATAAAGTGCTAATAACAATTATGCATCTCACAATACAAATACACCAGCCATTTTAACACAAAGAGCCCTAGTGTCGCAATTCCCCAACATTTAAAGTTATCCTCTAAAGGCTACGTTACCGGTACACTTGAGGTGATAGTTTAACAATGGTAGGTCAAGGAAGGTGCCAGGAAAGCTTGGCACCAAAAGGCACAAACCCATCCCCACCTTTAACTATGAGAGTCGATCCGTACCTTACTGAAATGGGCTGGATGCAATCACTACACCTGTGGCTGGATTCACAAGGTGTTACGAGCATGCTATCCAGACTACAATGCACAGCATCTGTTGCTTGAAAGGCACAAGAAACCAAAACATCCCAACGTAACTATGCAGTTCCCATCTGCCACAAATGGCAAAAATCTGCAAGCTAATTAACACCTTCATTTCTTTCCTTTCCCTTTACCCTTTGACCCAGCTTGCCCTGTGTCTTTCTGTGAGGGGTTTTGTGTTTGTGGTGCAATAGGCACGCCACGATCATGTAACACATCCCGAAGATCAGTCTGAGCTTCAGAGTTAGTTGTCCGTGATGTACCGGGCAACTCGTGGTCTTTGACTGACTCTAGCTCAAGTCTGTCATTGTTATCTCGGACTCTAGACTCATTCAAGACAAGATGGGGATTGGTAGGCTGGCGGGGCGTGTAGCCTGATGGTGGCTCAGGTTCTGTGGCATACCGTCTGCGTTTGCGGTATATGCTGTGGTAATATGGGTCATACTTAATCAGGTCTTCTGATCTTGTGAACATGTCACGCAGAAGGTGATCGTACAAAGTAAGTTTCTGCCCGGTCATGTGGGTTTTGTAATAAGGAAACCTGTTTTCCTTCAGCTTGGTGCTCCACTTAATTGGCTGTTCAACACCCTCCCTTTCATTCTTTAGACTCCCTTTTTCATCTACCTCCCTTCCATAGTAGTCCACCCACCCATATGGCCTCTCTGACCTGACCACAACTGATCTACTTGTGGCAGGCTGGTCTATGTTAGGCTTGTAGGGGAAGAGAACTCTGTTTCTCCTACGTGGAGGTATAGCTGCCAAGTTCACATCTAAAGGTTGCTCTGCATCATAGTCATCTACATTTGCAGCTTCCTCTATAGTTTCAAGTTCCCTATCAGGCTTAAGGGACTCGACTGCTGTGTCTGTCTGTCTTGGGGGACGCTGAGTACCGTGCTCTTTTCTACCTCCCGGCTCAGGATTGGTAGGATTGTCTCTACCCCTTTGGCTTTGCTCATTCTTTATGGACTTGCTGTTTTTGGGATCTAGCCCTGGATGTGGAGGAGGGGCGTCCCCCCTGCCCTGTCCCCACCTATCCTCCATCTCCCTCCTAGCCTGTTGGCGGTGAGATGCATAATCGTTAGACACAGGAAGAGCGGATGAATCGGCATCCTCAGAAGGCACAGGGTTAGTCTGGACCCATTTGGTCAGAGTCTGCTGGGAGTTGGGTGGCAGGCGGGTGTTGGGAGGTTTGCGAGCCATGCGCGGTGGATTACCTTCACGATTGTCCTTGCGACGGTTGGTGGAGATAAGCTTCTGTTCTTGCAGCAGCAGCAGCTGTCGCTGTAGGCGCTCGTTCTCCATTTCCATTGTCAGCAGGTGGGGGGGCAGCCCATCTTTCTTTTCTGTAGCAAAAATGACACAAGATTATGTGAGTGCATGTGTGCCCTACTACATTAAAAAAAACAGCAGCCCATCTTTCTTTTCTATAGCAAAAATGACACAAGATTATGTGAGTGCATGTGTGCCCTACTACATTAAAAAAACAGCTGTGATAAATTGCCCATCTTTCTTTTCTGTAGCAAAAATGACACAAAATTATGTGAGTGCATGCGTGCCCTACTACATTAAAAAAACAGCTGTGATAAATTGCCCATCTTTCTTTTCTGTAGCAAAAATGACACAAGATTATGTGAGTGCATGTGTGCCCTACTACATTAAAAAAACAGCTGTGATATTGTGATTTGCGGGAATCATCACAACAAAAAGCGCTACCAACAGCTAAAGGGTTAAAACAAGAGCTACCTTTTGGCTGTTTTTTCTGTGCATTCCTCATGCTGTCATCAATGGCCTGCGCCTCAGCCTGCATCTGTGCCAGCTGAGCCAAGATGTCTGGATCATTGCCTCCGTTCTGTAGATACGCCTGACGCACAGCTCTGTAATATATGAAGACTACTATATCTGCTACAATATGCTAGACAAAAGGTGCATTGTTTTCCTTTTGCCACGAAATGCATGAAAAACAGCCCTGTAATGAGCAATGCAGATAACTGTATTAATATTTAAAATAATGTGTCTTCATATGACCAGAACTTGATAAAAAAAAAATGGTGCTATATATAATTTCCTAGCAACAGTTCAAACAATTGTGCAGCACTGATTTTCTTCTGATTTTACTACACCACACGTTACTTTTCATTCTCTGTACAAACAAAAGCAGCACAATGGCACTGAACACTGCACTTCTGCGCATCAGGGGAGATAATTTTACACACTTTAACCCATTACACCGTGAGGCTGATTTTTATAAATTTGCATATTATCCTATGAAGGCTGCATTACAGATTACAAGATAGATCAACCATTTTAGTTCAAGGGTGGTGCCAGAATAGCTTGGCGCCTAAGGCGCCAAGCTACTCTGGCACCACCCTTGAACTATGATAATCAAATTTATTTCAAGCAATGGGAGTATCAGGATGAAAAGGGTTACTAAAATATGTACAACTATGGAAAAGTTGTAATCGAAAGAACTGATAAGAAAGAACTGATAAGACAAACAAATGATAAAAACCACTGACAGAGTGAGAAAGTGAGAGAGACAAACAAACTTACACAATTTCTGCCACAAGAGAATTTCCATAGTAGACTGGGTAAATGAAAGACTTCTTTTCTGGCTGCGCTTCCTGCCTTCTGTAATACAAACAGTAATACATTTAATTATATCACTTAGTCAACTTAGCTGGCTTTGCAGAGGTGTGACCATCACAAATAAAATATCACCGACACTCAAAACATGATGCAAAATTAAACACTTTGCCAACTATTGCTGGGAGAATCCAACACCAGCTTACTAGCTGCTCCTGACGATAGTAGGCAACGTGTTAAGAATCAAACTGTGAATTTAAATGACAGTCAAATATACATCTACTAAACAAACAAAGTTAGGCCTTGCAGGAGTATGGCTGACCATAAAATATAACAAGTAAATGAATTAAAATGAGATTACACTGATTTTAAGTCAGTTTTGCAGGAGTACATTTGACCATCAAAAACAAGCAAGCAAATATTTATTTACTAACATGACATTGATGGGACGACGAGCTTCCATCAGCTGCTGTTTCAGTTCGTCCAAAAGTCGCTGGTTACGTGCCTCTTGCTCTCTCAGTTCCCGAAGTAGCTCTTCTGTCGAGTTGTCTTTCTCAACAGGACGTCGGCCCAACTCCTCCAGTCTTCGACGGATCTCTGAAATCATTAGTTTACTTGTTTACATACTTTAACCCTTTTCGTGTCCATAGCGGTTTTAGTCATGATGATTCCTATGATGATTCCTGTAGGAATCATCGTGACTAAAACCGCTACAGGCATGCAAGGGTTAATGCTACAGTGGTGACATAAATCTACTACATGTACTCAGAGGCATCCCTTGGAGTTGACTTGCCCACATACATGGGTTAAACATTCCCTTTTGCTTACAGCTCTGAACGTAACACAGTCAAATATACATACATGTTCACTCAGAATCTTTTTGTTTATAAATGTACTGGACCATGACTTTGGACAAAATAAAGCCACAGAAAGACAGCATCATTCATAAAGTCATTGGCCTCCTTCTGTGATCCCTGTGAACAACACAACCACAACTGATTAGTTCATACCCTCTCTCTGCCTCTCAAGGTCGCGATTCCTGTTTTGGAGAAACTCCATCTGGCGCCCATGGCTTTCAGCCAGCTGCTGGACTTTGGGATCGGCATGGGGGTTGTAACGGGGTTGGTCAGGCTGTGGAAAAAACATACAACTCTTTACTTAAAAACTAAAAGTCTATCATGTGAGTGAAATTTGTCTGAGCATGCGTTCATCAAAACAAATTATAATAAAAGATTTAAAACCTACTTTTTTTTCAAATGTATACTTGAGCATGGACAGTATTAGAAGTATAAATGTGAATGTTGAGTAAATTGCCCGTGGCATTAATTGTGTGTTGGTCTTATGATTCAAATATTACTGTTGGGTGCTACAGGCTATAGTTACACACTTTAAAAACGTGACAGCATTATTAAATTATATCCACTGCCGAAAAAGGTACATACCAAAGTCTGACCCCTTGAAAAACCAGAATCACCCAAATGCAAGAGGCACATAACTAAGGTTCTATACCTCTTTCTTTATTTTGTATCTGTATTCACTGGATGGCTGGGGTTTTTATATTTTGAATTTTTTAAGGTTGATTTTGTAGCGTTTTTAAAGTGCATGGCTGTAGAGTCTAACATTCACAATGCCAAAGACATACAGATGGATGAGAGGGAGTTTAATGCAGAAAAAGATGCTAGTGAATGAAAATGGTATGCAGTGAAACAAATGAGTCAATGATAAATAAAAAAAACATTGATGAGTAGAGTCTGGGCAAAAAATGAAAAGTAAACATGCTTGCAAAAGGCACAAATCATTTCACTACTTAAAAAAAAAAAACGTTTTCACTGTGAAATAAAACGTATTCACTACAATGTAACACCACTACACTCACCAAACAAAAAAAGAAACAAAAACAAAACAAAACCAAAAAGTCCAATGTACAACAAAAGTGCAATTGTTTTCATCGCTCAAAAATTTCAAATAACTTTTCAAACCACATTTACACACAACAGTGCACAATAATCTGCTGAACTGATGCACATATAGTGTACATCATACAGCAATGATATAAACTAAACCAATGCTAAACATGCAATTGTAAAATGTACATACATAAAAACATTTTGCCATAAAAATCAGCCTGTGCCATTAAATCAGCCTATCACATTTTTTTTTTTAAATCAGCCATGGCAACCAAGTCACAGCTTCCTCATTCCATCTACAGTACATGTTTTATACTAACTCGTGCGTAGACAGGTTTGCGTGTTTTTTTCCTCGGCCCAAGAGTAAAAGGGTCGTTAGCAATTGGAACTTTGCCTCTTTCTCGCATCCGCTCGTACTGAAACAAACAAACCAAAAAAAAACATCTTTTGGAACTTTGTTAACTGACTGATTACAGTGTGGATTTAATGTGAACTAAAAAGTACACAAAAGACATTTGCATGTGCACATGAGCTCAAGTATGTGTTTCTGTACATCGGTTCATGTGTAGCCTCAAACAGACTATTATTTTTTTAGGCAAACTTCACAAGTAAATTCAAGACTTGAAGTAATCAAACTGATAACATTTCTAAAGTATTAGGCTTTGACTCAGTTTGTGCGACTATAATGGTAATAAGCATGCAGGTGTCACTGCAGCATAAATCTACACAAACAATGTCATTTAGGAGAGGGAAAAAGGCTTCGAAGTAAATTATTGTTTTTTAGCAAACATTAAGCCAAGAAAATTTAAGAGGTGTTGTGTTGCATTAATAGAACCAAATTTTTGGAGGAAGGTATTATTGTGTTGGCTGGAACACAAAGACAAGTTATTTTCTGACCATGAAAATTTTGCAGATTGGTGCCTGTGGAATAATGACAACGTTATGTACAATCAGGACGTGTTATTCTTCTCTGACTGGATTAAGGCACAAATTGTTTTTGTGAGAGATGTATGGAGAGAAAGAAATATGATCTCATTCGATTTGCTATGTGATCTAGTTGGACACAAACCTCAGAGAATGTTTGAATACAGCGTAATGCACACTGCATTACATGCATGAGCAACCTAAAACACACAACACGACACAAAAAACACATCGCATATCACACAAACACGCACTGCCAAATACTTTCGTTCACTGATAGCACGCACAAAAAATGGTTTGCCTTGCTCCATAGCCTTTTGGTATAAAAAATGTAACCTACATATCAATGATCTACATTGGAATGTAGCAAAACATAGTACACGTGAAGAATGACTATTGCACTGCTAAGGCTATTGCACTGGAAAATTTGCCATAACATATTTCCTACAAATATACTATTTAATAAGATGGGTGTAAAAAATAGTAACAGATGTGATTCTTGTGGTGAGATTGATTATATTGAACACTTTTTCTGCTATTGTGTCAGGTTTCGACCTCTTTGGGCAGATGTTACTAATTATATTTTCAGCTTACTGGTGAACATGTAACGCTGTCTGAAACTGATATCTTATTCGGCTATAGGCCGGACCAAACTGGACAGATATCAGTCAGAATGATCAATCACTTAATACTTATTGCAAAGATGTGTATTAGTAGATTCCACTATGGAACAAGACTTAACTTAATTGTCATGTTTGTTTCAGATGTACGGCTGAGGCGTGCAGTAGACATCTAATACGCATTATGTTATCTGTGCTACGTTATTATGCATCTACTGCTTAGTGCCTGTCTACAGATCAGTGAACTGCACATATAGATCAACTATGCACACTTCCCAAACCATGCATGCTCACATACAAGCATATTACAAAATACCATCCACACAACACCTAGCATAATTTGTAAATCAGCAAGATTTGTCCATATGCTCTTATAAAATGTCAATTTAGACACAACAAGCAAACAATTTGTGTATCAAGGACATACTCAATAAACTTATTTTATAAAAATAAAAAGGAGTGGGAAAAAGGTTCAAGCAGTACAATAATAAGTGTACTACTACTACTAGTCTGCGATTTTGAACCCTACAGCTATTGGCCATGAGGTACAAAATGACAGACTAGGAGACATACATACAAGTACACAGATGCCACTTTCTTAAAGTTTGCTCTTTCTGTTTATAAACTACATGTACGAGTAAATGCGTGCATGCACACTTAAGGGTCAATTGCCAGTGCAGGTATGGGATAGGTAGTTGTCAGAAGTGCTGTCTGCACCACTTGATAGATCAGGGAATCTCTGTCATTCAATACCTTTCTTTCTTTCTCACAAAGAGCGTCAACTGTGAAAGATACCATCTCCCGCAGTTGAAGCTCTACATAAATAAGGTATTGAATGACAGATTCTCTAGGTCGATTATGATTCATTTAATCACATGCTAGCTCAAGAGTAGTGCCTGGTTAATTTGGCTATTAACCCCTTCACAGACAGTGGACGCAGATTTTGTGTTTTAAATCCTTCTTAATTCAAAGATCTCCAGCTGCCAACAGAACATGGATGGGAAGTGGTGTCAGCGAGAGGGTTAGATGCAGGGGCTCATGAGGATCTATACCTACTGCAATTTTTCTTGGCAGTGAAGGGGTTAATGAACTACTATGAAACCTCAAAGGTGGTGCATAATTTGTAGTACATCTTTACAAAGTGCCTTGGTAATGCTGTAAATATTTATTATTAATTACTATTATTATTACATTTTTATCATTATTATTATTACAACTACAAGGCT
The DNA here is from genome assembly GCA_036245525.1 of Semisulcospira habei. Taxonomy (NCBI): domain Eukaryota; kingdom Metazoa; phylum Mollusca; class Gastropoda; family Semisulcospiridae; genus Semisulcospira; species Semisulcospira habei. Next base: position 2,233 of record BTPG01000280.1, on the reverse strand, counting down.
CGAAAGTGTACAGGACACAAACCACTAAGAAAATACAAAGGGATCAGGACTAAGGACCCCATATATGCGCAATGCACAAATAAATCGACTGTCAAGAGCTTTGCACTGTTCTCTATAAGTATTTTTTTACACTACTGAGTGACGTGGTGCGTGTTTCAGCATTTTCTCTAAGTGACTGTGACAAAATATACCCAAGATAAAGTGTTTAGGGCTCTCTTACAAGCAGTATTTGCAAAAGCTATCCAATATAGATCCTGACTACACAAGAATTCTCATCAATTCCCACTTACCAATACCTAGCTCAACTCCCAGATATCTAACAGCAAAACTGAAAAATAAAAAAGCCTGCCTCGGTTCTGCTTATCTATCACCAGTATCTTCCAGTAATATCATCCGGTTTATGTCAGTGTTTCTACAGGGTATTATCTTTTTACATCTAAAGACAGCTGAAGTTTCAGAAATATCTGCTAACCCATAAAGGGCTGACATTCTATGACACGATGTGGATCGACCATGATAGTGTATGGGCGGTGTCTGAATAGCGTGGCGCCTGTAGGCACCACGCTATTTTGACACCACCCTTGAGCTATCATGATCAATTTGTCTCCAGAGCTGTGATATAGACCTCAAAGGATACCTAATATATATATATATATATATATATATATATATATATATATATATATATATATATATATATATATATATATATATATATATATATATATATATATATATATATATATATATAATTTTATCTTCAGGTGTAACGAGGTAAGCAAGCACAAGATGATCGACCATGAAAGCTCAGCTTGAGCTGCGTGGCCCCCCGGCCCCCCCCCCCCCCTTCCTCCCCCGACGCCCACATTCTTCCCGAAGAAACCATAAAACCAACGTTTGATCTCTCTCTTCAGGTTGAATTTGATCTGTCAGTTAAAGGCTGAGGATCCACTTACTAGGATACTAGGCTCAGGTATTTAATAATGGGGAACTTGTGTAATACCAAGGTTTAAATTGAGATGAAAGGAACTGCCTGTCACTAAAACTTTAAAAAGAATATTTAAACAAAATTACAGAGTTTAAGAAAAATCTTTTCAAGTCAGTAAAATATATACAAGACATAACCGAAGGCACTAACATGCTTTACCAGTGGCAGTCATTTTGGCGTCCACTGCTAGTATGTCAGAAGCTAGGGTGCAAGCCTCTGTAGAGGTGCAAAGTATTTAATAAGCTATGAAATCGGCATAACAATTTTTTTCCTAATACTGCCCATATCGGTAACAGAAAGATGTAATACATGTATCTGCCAACAGATAATAACTCCTTGCTTCACAATGAGGAAATAAAATCAAAATGACTATAAAACAGACCATCTTCAACACAGTTTTAGCCACTTTGGGGGTAATTCAATCTACATATTAATGTGTTAACCTTCCCTGTACGTCGTGTTGAAACTTACATGGAGTACATCCTGGGTCTTCAGAGACCCATGGTTCTCAAACAGTCATTTCATGAGATATACCTGGCTGTACATCATGGGTCTCCAGTGACCAATGGTTTTCAAATAGCCGTTTATTTAGATAGTCCTTGACGTACGTTGTGGGTCTCCAGTGACCCATTGTTTTCACAGAGTCGTTTTCCTAATATACTTTGGTGTATGGTGTGGGTCTCTAGTGACCCTCCGTTTTTATGACTGCTTCAGTAGATTGTACAACTTTGTTGTTTATTTATTCCTTTATTTAGCAACAAAACAAAGTCAAAATATATGGGGTGGTAGAAAAAACTTTCATTAACAAAGTCACAAAAGCTTGTTGAAGCAATTCAAAAATTGACGGAATTATTTGGATTTATGTGCAAGTGTGGCGATTTGTTTTACCCAGGGTGTACGGGGAAGGTTAAATCAAGGACTGACTTTGTCCACCCCAAATATTGTTTCCCGATGCAAGAAAGATGCATCACAACCTTTTGGGGTAGTAGGCAAAACACTACCTTTAATCCATTACATCCTAAAGCTGATTTTTTTTAAAATTTGCCTATTGTCCTGTGAAGGCTACATCACAGATTAGGAGACAGATCAACCATTATAGTTCAAGGGTGGTGTCAGAATAGCTTGGCACCTCAGGCGCCAAGTTATTCTGGAACAACCCTTGAACTATCATAGTCAAATTAATTTAAATTGCAGTGGTGTATAAGAATGAAAGAGTTAACTCTTTGCCTACAGATGTCGACTTCA